>JBBJLR010000153.1:12187205-12204773 GCA_037577145.1 Brachypetersius gabonensis
GGAGACTGTCCCCTGTAGTTAGAGAATGGAAGTCGCTTTGGATAAAAGCGTCTGATAAATGCCATAAATGTAAATGCGTTCCATTTACACTTGTATCGAATGTAGTCAGGATGTGTCTCTGACCACTTTCAAATTCAGTAGTAATCCACAGTTAAGTGTGAACATGATCACCCACAGAGTGTTTTAATGCAGACAACCTCTCACTGACTCTCTGCATTAACGCATTGACAATTCTCTATGTAATGGTGTAAAATTCAGCTATTGCAGCCTATGGCGAATAGCTGAGAAATTTGTAGTTGAGAATTCAAACGTCATTAAAACATGGCACACACTTTATATACAGTAATCCCCCAGGTTTATGCAGATCAGGAGTCGTGGATTCAGTCACACACACTTTTAAAAAAAAAAAAACAAAACCAAAAAAAACCAAAAAAAAAAATCAGTTTTCTTTGGAAATCCCCACAACGATGCAAAAACTGCACATATCCTCTGCCTTTTTGCTTTTTTGTGACCAATAAATATTTTTTTTAGGGATGTTTTCACACAAGGTGACAGAGCAGGCTGGAGTCGACCTGGAAGAACTTTTTTCGAAGTGCGATTTCTCCGCGGTGCAAGCACTCACACACTTTAAACTCTTCAGTTCGGTAGATCTCCAGGAGACCTTTCCAACGACCCCTCATTTGTATTTTTTCATATCTCTGTGGGGAATTTAAATTTAAAAAGAGGCGAATACAGGTTTACCTTTACGTTTTCTTTGGGGGCATATTTAGGGTTTACACTATAAAAATAGGCATTTTTTTTTTCTTACCAAAACACGCGGGTGCTCTTGGAACGTAACCTCCGTGAAAAGCGGGGATTCCTGTATAGCACTATGTCTGTAATAGGGAGTGATTTTCAAACAGCTTCTTACTGAGTGGCTATTGTTGAAACACGAGTGGTACGCCTAATGAAATAAATAAATGCTGTTGCCTACAGACTTGTTACCCAAATGTATGGCTACCGTTCAAATAATTAAATAAAACACAAAACATACAAATAGAAACATGTCTTACAAAAACAAAAACGGCCCTTTCGTTTAATAATGGATACTGCAACAGCATATGCAGTGTTATTTAGTAAGTTAATGTAATATGCTTGAATAAAATGTCTAATCAAATTTAAAACATTTGCACATTTGACAAAAAGGGGCTGGGTGGGCGGGGTTTGAGTTGGGTGGGGATAAAATTGGACATTTTTACTGGCCTTCTGATAATGCAAGGCCTTGTTATTTCTTGAAACTTAAATGGCACAAATCCCAAGCAGCTGATCCCTGTCTTGCAAAACGAGGCTTGCCTAGTCTTGTTGGCACTCAATAACAGATCTTTTGCTGTCAATGACTGCCTGACGTTTGCAACCCACAGACATAACCAGACCCATGGGATCTCTGGCCAGACTTGTAATGTGGCCATTTTTTACTTTCTGCTTGTTTTAGGCGACAGTATTTTCTTCAGTAACTAAATGGGGTTCAGGTCAGGTGACTGACGGGGGATATTTGAGAACATTTCTGGCCCTGAAAAACTCCACAGTTGCTTTAGTAGTGTGCTTGGATTCATTGCATGCCTTCCTTTTAAGTCCTCTGGATCATGAGTGGTATTCCCCTCCAAGCTTTCCTCATTCCATCATTACAACGCAGGTTAATGTTTGTCTTCTTTGTTGACTTTAAACATAAGTCATTGCATGTCATAAATGATTTAATCACACTTCAGATCTGTAACACTGGGGTTTAATGTAGAAAGGACCCGTGACTGTTATTCAACAGAAATACGTTTGGATTAAAGATGATTTTCTGTACACAAACTTTAGACATTTTTTTTCATTTGAGAAAAAAAGTCATCATAAAACTAGTGCAACAACCTCGAATGTAGAAGAAAAAACTGCTGTGCATTTTCTTCTCTCATCACAAATGTGTTTTTAAGTGACCGCAGCCGAGAAAATGTTTAGTGTCCTTCATAGAAAACTGAAGAGCGTTTTGTAATCACGGTTCATTCTGAGTATTAAGGTGGAGTACATCCTCCAGGAACTTCTGTTAGGGGGAATTCATGTCAAAATTCCAAGTAAGAAAAATGCTTCCCGCCTGATATTTAGAACACAGCATAGCAACAGAAGCAGAAAAGAGTCTGTAGCCATATTTTTTGAAAACAAAAGTAATGAGCAGCATAAATGATTTAAATTCGCTACCAAAATAACATTATTTTAATACATTTAATTTATGTAAGCTGTTTAAATTTAATGCAAACTTGTTTAGGGCTTCGGTTTTAGTCTTCAGCTAAACGTGTCCTGGATTTTGGTTTTCATTTTGTGTCCTTAAATGAATATCCATTACTTTCTGAGTTGCTCTTGTCCGTGGTAATGATTACCTTTGTTGAACTGTTAAATTAAAATTTGCTAGAAGCAATTACAGAGGCTCCAATATCTACATCCTGACCTTTTAAAACCATATTTTACAGTCGCTAAGGTTCTGTGTGGTTTTTCTGCATAAAATATTTTTAATACAAAAATGTAGTGCATGACCCCACAAATGGTCTAAAGTACTACACTGCGTCCTGACACCACTGGAGCTGCACAGACTGTGTCAGAGGCTCAGTGGGCTTTCATCAGTGCACGTCAAATCTTATCTCACTCTAATCTCCTAACAGTCTGTGAAAATGTTCTAGCACTGGCCTGATTTACGGGTTCTGATCATTAGGCCGTGTACCATTAACGTGGTGCATTATGGCATAGTTTGTGCATGCATGAGTGGGCGTGTACATGTGAATGCATGTTTCTGACCATCAGTCTAGGCTTTGGCTTGCTAAGAAAGCCTAATATACTGTCCCACAGTGTTTGGGCTTAATAACACAGTATCTCAAATGCTTTATCTACCATTTAAACACCGCTATTGCCCTTTTATATTGGGTGAAGGTTTCATGATAAATGGAGCAATAGAAATGTTGATAAATGACCATGATTTTCTGTTAGCTTGGCTTTGAATACAAGTAAAATAAATGCCCTACAAAAGTTACTATTTTGGGGATGCTTTGTTTGGGAAGCAAGTATATGTATGTTTGTGTGTGTGAGTCTGCATATGCGTGTGTGTGAGTCTGCATATGCGTGTGTGTGTGCGTGTATTTAATAAGAGACGCAGCAGTTCAGCATAGCGGAGTACAAATCATAACACACCTCAGCAAATATTCACTGTGAACTCCCAGACTGTGATATGTGTTATGTATAGAAAAATTCACTTCCCAGTCTTCTTACTTTCTAACTTATAGATGCAGTGCAAAAAAAAAAAAATCAAACTGCCTCCCAGCACGCTCTGCTTAAAAGCACTTTAGTGTCTTGCTGTTTTCATTTTTGCAGTCCATAGGGATTTTATAACTGTGCCAATTCAGCAGAGGTGCAGATGAGTAAACCTGGTCTGGACTCGCTGGATTCCTCTTGCACACTGTTTCACAACATGAGCAAGCGTATAACAGCTTTCCCCAAGAAAGATCACTGAAATGCTTTGATCTGCCCCTGTGGATAGATTCACTGCATTATTGACCTCAGGCCGTCATCCAAGGGCAGCAGTTCAGTGATGCAATGCCCTCTCTGGGACCAGAGCAATTTGCTCTGCGTGGATCTAGAGGAGCCTGCAAATGTTTTAATATCACTGCTGTGCTTCCATGATGAAACCCCACCCCCCAGAATTTCAGCCTATTAAAGCTGTTATTTTAAAAAGCTGCAAGTTCTTTTAATTAGGGGTTGATCAATATGAAAAGTTGTGATTTGATACCAGGAGCTAAAAAGTCGAATAGATTATTAACGTCGGACAGTGCAGTTTTTATATGGTTAAAATGGTGCTTTATTCACCTATGTGTTTTTTAGCTCTGTTTTTTAAGTATCAGAAATGCATTATTAAATACTGTAGTATTTAACATAATAGTATGGGCAAAACTCCCCAGAATCCAGATTAAGGATTTTTTTTTTTCTCATAACTTTACATAAGGGCACTACAGTGAAACCTCTCAAATCGTCAAGAGTGCGCGATTACAGCTAAACATTGTAAGCATTTTTAGTTGGCTTTTTTTGTGTTATTTTTGATATGTGGTAGTTGACAGATTGTTTAGAAACCCTAAACTGTCTGAGTCTGTAACACAGCGCTCCTTACGCTGCTCATTTTGGTTTTGACAGTCCAGCAGAGCATGTTTCTCACTCGAGTTTCTGCTCTTGTCAGTCACAAGTGCAGAAAAACCATCCCTCGCGTTGCTCATTTTCACACTCGCAGACTTTCAAACCTGCATCTAGCAGCCCGTCATGCTACATGCACAAATACTTGCAGGCATGTGGCAGCACTCGGCACAATCCTGCCCTTTATTCTGAAGTCTGAGCAGAGGCCTTGGAGGTCGGCGGTTGTGTGGATGGTTCTTTGGCAACCTCACCTTACATATCAGACCAGCAGTGTTTGCAAAGAGTCTCTCTCTCGCTCTCTCGCTCGCTCACTCTCTCTCGCGCACCCTCTCTCGCATCGCTTTCTCTCGCCCTCTCTCTCTCGTGTACTTACACATATCTGCCTGTTTTGCCATGCCTATTCACACCACATAAAGAATAAGGCGCAATAGAGGCCAATCAGAACAGAGATCATTTACATATGTCTTCAAGTCACTGTTTTAATGAAATGAAAATGGTCATGTAAAATGAATTATGACTGATTTTGGCATTTCAACATAGTCATTAAGTGGATAACATTTGGTTGCAAATAGTTATGAGCTGACTTTAAAAGAATACTGTGAATTAAGGCTGCACAATAGACTGCACTAGGGCTTGGCAATGTGACGATTTATTGTTTTTGTGTTAAAGTAACTTACTTCATATATCATGCAGCGTATTGGCCAGCTGTATGTTGCATTACGCAATCAGTACTGGTTTTGATTAGGTTTAGTGGAGCACAGTATGTGAAACACAACTTTATTGTTTTGAAATCTGATGGGGAAAAAAACCTGTGATGCTACAGAAATACTGACATCTATACAGTTGGAACAGACAAAATATCACCAGTGTATTATATTTTTGCCATATTGCCCTCTCCTGAGCGACATATTCTTATTGAAATCTTGGTCTTTTAACAGAGAGCTGTTGTGATAATCAGTAACAAAATCACAGTGGGTTGTTAATATGTGCACCTTGAGCTGTGAAATATGTGGCTCACTCATAAAATCACCATCTATCAAAATCACCTTGTGTTTTGAAGATGTTCACTTGTGGGCAGAGTTTGTAATGATGAGACGAGTACTGCATGCAGGCATGGGCGAACCTTTGAGTTCTTGCTTATCTATATGCAAGGGCTGTTGCCTACAGATTGCATGGATAGCAGATGCAACTTTTAAACATACTGAGATACACTGAATGTGTCCGATGTGAATGGAGACACAGTTCCTGTGTTTCTGTGGGTGTTTTGACAATTCATAGTATTCAACAATCATGGTCATTCAAGAAGGAAACCTATTTTGTTTAAAATAAGGCTCTTTTGAACGTCACATTGCTGATTAAAAGTAAACGGGTCACACATGAATAGTCACACATGAACACAGCGCAGCACACCGTGCGAACCATGTCAAATTCTTTCTCTGCATTTAACCCATTCACCAAGTGAAGCAGTGGGCTGCCACCAATGGGTGCTCTAAATACAGTCTGGGGTTCCTGATGCCACTCCTGAAGTACTGACACAGTAATGACACCACATTAGTAATAAAGTTTTTATCAAGTTTTATCAGTTTTCTGCTTATTTTTTTGAATGCCCTCTAATTACACTTCCTCAAAATGATGATTCTGAGGTGAGTCATTTGAACTTTAAACCTAGGCAGGCCTGGCAGGTCTCAGTTTTTTCCAGCTTCACACAATGAGTTTTATCTTAAACTCCTCCACATACCTTACATACATACTGCGTAGTTTATTGTGGAGCAATTGTTGTGGGACATTGATCATAAGTGTGTATAGTACAGTACAAAGATAAATCCGTCAAATGGAAATAAGGTTAAAACTAACATGCGTTAGTGTGTCTGTTTTTCTGCTCTCCTGTGAAATTGGGTTGCTTTCAGGACTTTAGTGTTAGAGAAGGTAGTCTATTAAAGCATAAATATTAAAAACCTCTGTTCTGTACTGGACCAGTGAGAAGTCCATTTAAACTGTCTTGCTGTTTCACCCCTGCCAGATTCCATCGCTGTTGAAATTCCATCACTGTCTTTTGGCAGTGCTAGTGGAATAGAATTCATTCTTCCATGTATTTATCCACATTTCGTAGTATGTGGATTGTCTGTAATGTGTACTCAGTGATGATGGTGTTTAAATAATCAGGGGGTAGTGCTGGATGTTTCTGTAAAAGTGAAATTGAATTCATATTCCTATATTAATGTACCAAGACGTCCGCTTGTTTTGTGTGGACTGGGAGTAGTATTACTGTAAGTTGCTCATATATAAACATTAACCTAAAACTTTTTTCGTTTTGAACTGTTTTCAAAACACTCTGAAGCACCCAGCAATTGACATGCACCAATTATAACATTAAAACCACATGCCTAATAATGTGTATACCCCCCTTGAACTGCCAAAACAGCTCTGAGCCATATAATCCCTTCAGCAGTCTGGAGTCCAGGCTGCAACTTAATGAGTCAGAGTTGCCACCAGCAGTCTAAGGATTCGAACCAACGAATTCCTGATCGCAACCGACTGGCAGGACTCAAGGTTTCCCAGCACAACACTGCCCAGAGCATCATGTTGCTATGGCAAATAAAAATCTTGAATAGATTCAAGATTTTTATTTGCCATTTGCACATAAGACCAGCAGTCCACACGAATCTTGAATCTATTGTGCATCCTTGTCCAATCTCTTCCCCAGAGAAGGGAAGAACATGAACCTGTTGTCCTTCATTGGACCAGTCGCAGTTAGTGCTTACCACCACATACCAGGACCACCCCACAAGACCTGTGGCGGTTGGAAATATTCTGACCCTTCACTGGTGGCAGTGTAATGAGATTTTCAGTGTTCACCATCAGTGGTTTTAATGTTGTTTCTAATTAGTTTATACTGAAGTCTTTAATATAAATGCCCTTTAAACTTCAAATGGATCAGTGCAGGTAGTGTAGCTCCCTCACTGATACAAATGACGTATCATCCAATATTGTGAAGTGGGTGTACTGTGTGCTCACTCGTCAGCAGGGTAAGTTCTAGGAATGACCATGGCGGTTTATGAAGCCCAACCTGAACATTGTAACAGCTGTGTGCACTTGGCCACTCTCCAATATGCACTCATTGGTAATGAGATTAGATTTGATGAAGTGATTTGCACTCATCCCAATTGGGGTGAAGGCCATCATGGTAACCTCCTCCATGATGATGGCAGTCCTTGCCTTTCTCTTCAGGGCTGCTTGTTTTTGTCTGCTGGGTCAGTAGTTTTGGTGTTTGAGTCCCAGCTTTGCCCATGTGGCGAGACTGGATGGCTGGAACACCAACTAAAGGGGTGAAATTTAATTGCTGTCAAGGCGGCAGCACCAGATGGTCACAGAGGCAGAAGAGAAGGGGAACGCGGCTATTTATAAGTGGACTTTTATGACTTCTCAGCATGAGATGAACACGTACTTTCCTTTTGAATAAAGGAAATTATGTTCTCATTATGTGTCTTATTGGAAGTGGCTTATTGGTTGTGCTACACTGCCATTCAGAAACACTTAGGCAACATGTATGTTGCTGTGGTGACTGTGCCTTGCCATTTCATCTCATAATTATTGTTCATAGCGGTTATTGAATAGTTTGTAAGGCTGGTCAACATTAGTAGCAGCAGAGAAATGTGTGAGAGCAAGAGTGAGGCTCTGTCTGCTAGGGGTATTAACAGATTTGCTGTAATGACCCATTATAATTGTGATTGTTTGGGCTGATACAATTTGCAATTAATGAAAATTGCACATTTTAGTACATACAGGAATCACCTGCTCCTCCCTGGAATATAAAAGCTTTTATACACTGTAACACTCAAAGGAAATGAGTCTGAGCACTTGCGAAACATTTTTACATTTCTTAGATTGCTCACTGCTGAATAGTTCTGTTTAATGCTAGGAGTGTTTTTAACTACTTCTACAAAGAATGTGTCAATTATACGTTTTCGTGATTTACTCTGCTAGGAATTATGCCTTTTTCCATGTGAATACTCGTCTCTGTGTCTGTGTCTCTGTGTCTGTGTCTCTCTCTCTCTCTCTCTCTCTCTCATATCTCACCTTCTCCCTTTCTTCCCCTTCTAGGTTTGGATTAATGGTTCTCTCCATCATGCTGGTGGTAGTGGACTGGTTTCCGTTTGCGCGTGTGTGAGCTCCTCTGGCCCGCTGGGATGAACATGCCACTACATCAGATCTCTGTCATCCCCCGGGATGTCACGTCCTCCAGGGGTTCTGGCAGCAGTGGGAAGGTCAAGGACAAGGACCGGGACAAACAGGTGAGTCTTGGCCATGTCGTTTTTTTCCACTACATTTGCGGGGGTTCAGCTGTTAGCTCTGGTCTATGCAGTGTTTAGCACACTCTGAACACAAGGAGGTGTTTACACAGCAAGAGAGGGAGTCTGACACCAGAGATTAGATTCAAACACCTATGGTTTCGCAAACGCCAGAACAAACTAACAAAAGCAATGAAGGAGCTCCTAGTTTCATTAATTCTGTGGTTTAACCCCACAGTTTCAGATTTTGTCTGCAATACAGGAAGCACATAGCCAGAGGAAGTTGAACAGGGGGTGGGTTAAGCCGGTTTCCAGTAAGAGAAGTCAAGCAGGATGACTGGGTGAAACACAATGTAATTGGAAAGTTACCATTCCTCTTGTGAGGGTCATCCTGTTTGCCACTTTCAGACTATGGTGTTTAATCAGCTGTTACAAGCAGTGAAGTGCTACATTAACTGTAACACAGATCTGGTAGTAAGCACACATTTCATTTTTTTGGAAGCAGTTTTGAACAACTTTCATATATGGCCCTAGATTTGATGTAAATATGACCTTAATGGGGCATATCTGGATTTTTTTGGATGGTCAAATGTACATATGTTACTGCATTAAGGATTAGAGCTAACATTTAGCTTGTAATGCAGATGTATGTGGAGCAACTGTTTTTAATTAGTGTTTTTGTTCATTCTTATTAGTTCCCCGCAATATAATTTTTTTTTTTCTCTCCTCTGATGAATATATTAGATGATTCTGGGTCACACCTACCACAGAAACCACTTTCAGATTCAGTTCTGCTGGGACTAATGCTTGTAATGTCAAAATAGTCTTATTTTGTTGTCCAAAGCTGCCCTGAAATGAAAGCTTCAGAAAGAATCTGTGCCTCGCCCAGTCCAAAGCTGGGGAATGTGGGTCAAGATGGGGATTAGAGCCCAGGAGAAGCTGTGTGGTGGTCTGCAGAATCATTAGGGCTGTAGGCCTGTTGTGCTGCCTGCTGGGTCGGGTTTACATTTTTTACATTTTTCAATTTTTACATTTTTTAGTACCGTCTTGGTACCGAAGTACCAGGTCTTTTGAGAACACCAGTCACAATATTGAATGGAAAGCCTTGAACGTTACAGAATCTCTTACTGTTAGTATCACATACATAGTAGCATTACACTTGAGAGAAATAGTGAGGATGCAATGAGCCAGATTTGTCGAGCGAACCACTGGCCACATACAACCTCTATTGCACTTTCTAACCACAACATGAACTGAAGATTGTGTAAAATGGCAATATCTTACTTGAAAGTTATCTCATTTTTCTTTGTACAGCTGTTATCCTGAAGCTCACCAATACAGAAAATCGCAAAACAGAAGCCTTTGTGGAAATCAGATCAGTACTGACTTCTAATGGCAAAACAAGAATGAGTAACCTACCTGCTCTATCAACGGATTGCAGACAGCAAGGAAGCACAGCTTAGACATTGCCAAACTTCCAAAGAAATCTATGGGGCAACTCGTGCAAAACATCACAGTGCATTTAATCCTTTGATTGGCTTATTATTGGTAGCACCGTTCTTGGGTCCACAGAGATTCAGAATAAGCAGTTTGAAATACAGTAATCCCCTGGGGGTTACGTTCCAAGAGCACACGCGTTTGGTAAAAAAAAATGCCTATTTTTAAATGTTTTTAGTGTAAACCCTAAATATGCCCCCAAATATGCTCCCAGAATGCTTTAATGTAATTTTAAACTCCGTTTGATGTATTACCCTTAAAGAAAATGTAAAGGTAAACTCGTATTCGAATTTAAATCCCCCCCCCGGGGATATGCAACTGGGAAGGTTGCGGGGAAAAAAGTACTGGGACACCACAGCTAAGTGAACGGTTGGTCTCCTGGAATTGGAATTGGAAAGATCTCCTGGAGATCAATCGAACTGTGGTGTTTGAAGTGTCTGAGTGCTTTCATCGCCGAGGTAGTTGCATATAGGGAGAAAAGTATTGGGACACCGCCCTTGTGTGAAAACATCCAGAAAAAATATATTAATTGCTACAAAAAAGGGTATTTGCAATTTGCGCGTTATTTCCGCGTAAAACTTAGTTTGGTTCTCAAAAAATATCAGCGTGTGACTGAATCCGACTCCTGATCCTCATAAAACTGGTGGATTACTGTGATGAATTGAAACTGTGTGTTCATATTCATGGTTTGTATTCAAAAAAGCTTTTCCCAAAACTTTTATCTGGTACCATATATCCTGCTTTAGGAAAGTTATTCAATGACTTTTTTCCTTGTTCAGTTGCCAAGGCCAGCTGACTTGATCATGCCTCACTGACAGCTGTGTTCTTGGAGGAATACGCCAATTGCCATGACGTTGGTTTGTTTCAGTTTGAGGTTGAGCACTCAGTCTTGCTGTGGGCCATGACAGGGCTCTGCGCACTCCTTCCTGAGTGGCCCTTAGACAAAAGACATGCTCAGACAGTGTGTTGCCCAAACCCTACTGTTAATTCACGTACAATAGAGCTTCATCCTCAAGTGCTGCAGGTAGTCAGACAGATGCTTTCTAGTGGTCTCTCACATTGTCTGGGTAATGTCTCATGGACATGGGCCTAGTTTTACCAGGTTTAATCGATACAGATTTTCGTTTGCCCTTTGTTGGGTTTATGGCTCTTACTGTGAGAGTGGAGTTTACACAGCAGAGACTGAAAATGAGTTTTAGTCATTGGAACAGAGTAATCAAACGGGTATTGTTCTAAGCTTGGGTCCTAATGACCACAATCTATCAAAGCCTCCAGCAACAGACAAGCATGACATATTTAGAATAAACCTTTGATTTTTTAGCATTCATGTTGCTCATGCTTCGCTTAACTGTTATTGCACTGAAAGTTTCGAAGTGCTCACCTCATCAGGAATATGTCATGTGAGGTTCGAAATGCATATTGATGGACGTCTGCTGTTTCCTCATAAAGGTTTTTCAATAGTGCTCTCTTCCTCAGCCAGGCCTGAATGTATGCTCAGTGTTGCCAATTTCAAAGTCCTCCTTCGAAGTGTCTGGGATGTGTAAAAGAGTGTGGAAAGTGTAAAAGACTTACTAGTCTGATCTGTAACACTTAAAGAAATGTATGATTTTAGCACAGAAAAAACACTTCTTGTATCACTTCTAGCAACTGGCTGTCCCAAACACCAAGTCCCCAACAGAGTGCAATAGATGCATAGATTGTCTTATGATGCAGGCAGCACTTTTAATGATCGAGGAATGGGGAAACATGCAGAGTGCAGGAATTATGCAGAATTATGCAGATGCAGGGAAACCCCCAGAAAGGAGCTCACTGAACTTCAGAAAGGCTCTTTTTAATTGGCCTTAAATATTCCACAGCAGTCTTAAGCAGTTTGGTTACACTCATTTTTGCATACTATTTTTCCCTTATGTCTAAAGATCTATTTAAACGATTACTTTTCCACCTGTTGCGGGCTGTAGATGCAGATAGCAAAAGGTTTGACTGGAGGGAATTCAAATGTCCCACACCCACCCCAGTATGCAGAGTCAAAAGTGATGGCTGGCACACACTTAGAGGACGCAACCCATCTGCCTATTGCAGACAACTCCTCTTCTGTGTGTCTGTGAAAAAAAACAAACCTTTTCTCACTGCTTTAGATTCAGTGTCAGCTACTTTTCACGCTCGGGGCGATCCAAAATCTTCTCACCAGAACAAGTGGTCCAAATATCACATGTAAGGGAGAGTGTTTTCTTATTTTTTTTGTTGCTTGTTGACTGCCTCATAGCATGCATCAAGCCAAGAAGGAGCAGGATCTGTACAGTTGTGCTGTAATAAATATCAGAATTAGATTCAGAAAACTGTATTGATCCCAGAGGAAATTACTCACGCAAAGAGACGCAGAGAAAAGCACTATATAAAATATGAAGCCTAAATAAATCCAATGAACTAGCTGTAGGAAAAAAACCCCAATATGAAATACACTATGCTTTATAGTGATGGTAGTAAGAAGTACATTATTGCACGTATTTAAGTAAAAACTGACATAACTAGTTATGCCTCTTTAACTAGCTATGTGAACAAATGCGCAATTACATTTTGTTTGCAAACACAAATAAGAAGCTTTTAACGGCAGTGTTTCCTTTAACATAGTTGCACAGCTGCAGTTCAAATATTTCTGTAAAACCTAAACATTAATCCTACCAGCATACTACCACTGGATCCCTAAGCAAGACCTTTAACCCCAAGTTGCTCCAGGGAGAGACTGCCCCCTGTAGTTAGGGAATGAAAGTCGCTTTGGATAAAAGCGTCTGCTAAAGGCCGTAAATTTAATGTAATCAAATCAAACATAACTATAAAACGTCAGTTCCATATTAAAGTATTTATCTGAATGCAGTGTCATTAAAATCTCTACTGGTGTAATGGTCAGGCAACCCATTACTTTTGTACATTTAATATGAATGAAAATACTGGGACGTCTGACTCCCACAAAAACCAGGAGATGAAGAGAACTTTTGAGGGCATGATTAGCTGCATGGCTCGATGTTCTCCGTGTCTGTCTGTTTCCACTAGGAGCTGTGGTCAACTGATGAATTCAATTGAAGATGAAGGTGATTTGAAGATGCTAAATTGCCACTAGATGAGACTGTGTACGTGTGTACGTGTGTACGTGTGTACGTGTGTACGTGTGTACGTGTGTACAGGCGACCTATCCAGGGTGTTTTTTGCTCTGTGAGTTCTGGGAAAGGCTCCAGTCACTCCCTGCGACCCTAGTTGGGATAAGCAGCACAGATAATGCATTAATTAATTAATCGCATGGCTGCCTTGATTAGGACATGATTTCAAAGATTTTGGTGTAGACTGGGTCATGTGATGCCTGCTTTGGTCTAACGTGCTGAATAGGGCTCTAGGGGACTTCTAGAAGATAATAGTGTTGCTCCAGAAAAGTCCAAACTTATCAAAAGCTGACCTCAAGAGCACACACACATACACACACTGCTTTGAAGAAGACTTCTATTTTTGATGTTTCTCTGAACGAGAACAGATTAGACGGCCCCAAGTGTCCAAACAACTTCTCCACACGCATACACATCATACACATCATACACATCATACACATCATACACTTAAATAATCCAATGTATTAGAAAACTGTGTTCAGTGTGCTCCTCCATACTGTTTGTAGTGATGGTGTTTTATTTTTCGTAGCGACCCTGACTATAATAAGTAGTGCTAAATATCTAGTCCCTGGCTCACAAGGCTGATGGAGAGTGACCGAATGAAACACAAGTACGAGGTGATTGATCTTGTGAGTGACTTGTTCTCCATTAGCTCTGGATACATGTGCATAATCTCAGGAGTTCCTTAAGTCCCTTTATTTATGGATGTGGTGATGGTGTGAGTCTGTGGGGCAGAAGGCTGAAATTTAGGATCCTACATCCTGTAGAGGACAGACCAACTCTGTCCTCTACACATTTTCCCCTTGCTTTTGAGTTCTTTAAAGGAGGTGCTATGGAAATAAAGCCCGCCAGCCATGCCGCTCTGTAAAATAATGTCAGTGAAGCCATTAGGCTGCTTGAGGGAGGATGTTTGCTGTGCAGCAACAGGGTTCTAATGCCAGCGTTATCTTCCTTTGGGCACTTTTAAGCTTAGTCACCGCTCCGATCTCTCTGATAGGGAGTGGAAGGTGCCATTTGATTTCTGACGTACCAGTCGAGCCATGGCAACGCAAAAGCACTGTTTGACATTAGCAGTGCTATCACCAGGGCTCAGAGGATGGATAAACAGATGCATCTGAAAGCTTTGTTTGCATGCACCACCACGATGAAGGGAGTAGACAGATTTTTGTGGGTGGGAAGCACCTGCAGACCACATTTTTAGACTACTCGCTTATCATAGTTTCAAGTTGAGGTTTCTGCCCTACATAAAACCAAATCTATGTTGTGCAAGGTCATGAATGTTTGGTTAAGTTGTGCTGGGCCTTGATTTGGCAAGAAAAAAATGCTTGCTTTTTCACAAATGTTTAGAAATGTACTTTATTATACATATGATGGTGCACCATAAAACTCCCTGTGCTTTAAGTCAGTCTTTTTCTTATGTGCATTTTAGCTTTGCTGTGGTCAAGTTTTGATCATGAAAGGCTTTTTTTAATCCGCAAAGCCCACAGTTACATTTAAAGTTGTGGCTCCTTCTTCAGCTGATTCAGCAGATTAGGATGGCTGTAATCTTCTGGTCCTCTTCTGTTGGAGCTTGAGCAGATTGTGAGTGGCTCCTCTCGGTTTTGAGGTAGCCCTCAGGGGGATTGGTACAGGCTGATCAGCTCTGAGCCAGAGGCTTTGGGACATGGACTGGCTCGTGTACACAGCTGCAGGGCCCCCTCAGGGTTTAAGCCAAGCCTCAGGCCTTCCTTTACTGTACTTCTCAGAACACTGCCACCACTTCGGGTGCATGGGGTGAATGCTGTGATATTGACTAAGACAGGCTTGTTTGAACTTAATATATGCACGAGACTCTCAGAATCGGAACTTTTGATCATTTGAAGCAGGAAGGAAATGAAGAATGCAGATCAAGGTGGCACTGTTATATTATGCCATCTTAAGCTTTGACGTTTACATGAAGGCTTTTGGCAGATGTTCCTGTCCAGATCGACCAACAATTAAACAGATGGGCCAAATGTGGTGGAGCCCAGTTTCCTGAGTAGTAGATAGTGGTGTTACCCATTCAGCATATTGTGGAAATGGTCACTGACTGGCTGCATTTTTCTTTAAAGAGAGATTTAGAGAGAGCTTCTGTGTAAAATAGCCGTTTATGGTTTTCCTCCATTGTTAGATGACCGTATGAATCCCATTGATGCTGGAAGTTCAAGAGAGCAAAACTAATACTGTTCATAGACAGTTATTCACAAAATGTAAAATATAGTAATTATTCAATACGTTTGACAGCAATTTATACTTTGGCCTTGTTCCTGCTTTCTTTTTGAACATGGAAAAAAAATATGGGCATTTATTTAATTCGTTTAATAATGTCTTGTCTTGAGTTCAGTGTTTTCCTCATTTCAACTCACAGGCTCCTTCATTTTACAATTAAATTTGATGTGTTAAATTGGATGTGTTGGGGGCACCAACCTGTGTTATGCCGCTGGCATGCTGCCATGCCCATCGGCTACCACCAGGCTATTTTTACTTGCCTATTGTTTAATATTGAGTCTACAGGTCATACACAGAATTTAAGGTCAATGCCCTAATTGCCTTTGTACCGTTTTGCTCGGCGCCTGCACTGCTTCTAAACATAAGCCTTTGCGGGTTTTATGTACAAGGAGCCAGATGTGGCATGGCCACTTCAGATCTAAAGTGTTGAAAAACTTAATTAAATTTGGAGTGGAGGACAAGATGCTTCAAGCCTCCGGGCAGTAGAGCCAGACTGGGAAATTACTTTAAATGCACGATGTTGCATTAAAATTTTATTACATGGGTCTTGCAATAGTCCTTTCATTTTGTGTTAATTAGCTGAAATCCTTTCTTCAACTGCTTTTAAAAGAAGAATTTTTAATGGGATAAGAGGTGGAAATGAATTGCATTTTTAAGCTTTTTACATGATTGCCTCTCCAGTCATTCCAGTGTGCTTGCTAATGGAAACACTGTATTTTTTGCAGCCCAAGAACAAATGTTTGTGTGTTGATGTGTTTGCTGCGACGTCTCAGCATCCATAGATCCAGAGAGTCAAGAAGGCGGTCAGACTGCGTGATGCTCAAGAAGAAACCATGTCTGTTTTGCCCTTTATATCGGACCAGACATCCTCCAGAAGTGAGCTGTGAAAATACCAATATTGTTGTCAGTATGACTCTTCCAAGTTGTCCATCACTCTGTAGGTGTGCTGCTCCACCGCTCTCTCTCTCTCCTCGGCTAACAGTTCCCAAATGCACACTTAATGCACCTTCAGCTGAAAAGCTGCTTTTTAGATGGAGATTGGCGTGAACAATGAAAATAAAACAAGAAGACAAATCACAGTAAAATACTGTGCGTGTAAACGCACTGACTCATTACGTTCCAGTCACATTTGTGTAGCTGAATTCGGTTTTGAACAATCTTGGACAGAGCTTTTTTTTTAATTTAATTTTTTTTTTATTCCCGCTTGAGTGGTTCATCAGTGGAGCTATTAATACAGAGAGTGGCTGAACAGGACGCTGATACCCATTAATTAACTCTGAGGCTTTATTTTCTCTCCTTGAGGCCCACCCTCAGCCTGCCTGATTTTCTGTTTTGTTGTAAAAGTTGAGCACGGGGCCAGAGGTGCTGCTTCTGCCGGACTGATGAGAATGAGGTGATAAGCGTTCGATAAATGTTAGTTGCTGCTTCCTATTACCTGACTCCGCAGAGAGGAACTGCAGTGGTTTTCCAGCTTTGAGAGGGGCTTCCTCTTCCTCTCCTCACCGCTCGGCCTCTACTGCGTGTTCACGGGTGTCTTTGAGTGGTGCCTAATAAATGGTGACATGTTGATTGCGGTTCTTTAGACACCCACGGCCTGGATGATTCACTCGCTTGGAAATCAATTGCAGCAGTACTGGGTGATTTTTAGAAGGGCTTTGCCAAAGTGGGGGAAGATGGAGGAGCGTTTAGTCCTGCGCTGTTTCTCCTTGATCTTCAAACGTTTGTGTGTGTGTGCGCGCGTGTGTCTAGATCAGAGAGACGGAACGCTCTGAGATCAGTTCAACATTTTCTCAGTGTATAGCCATCATTAGCCTGTCCAAGTAAGGAGATTTGATTTGTTTAAGGTCCTCAAGTACGTTAGTGTAACAATGTCAACAGATGATAATGATGGGTCCTCTTTGTGAACGGTCAGCTTGCCCTGAGAGAAGGACAAATTGCTATTTAAGACTTGAGCTATGTAAAGTCTGCTGTCACAGACATGCATAATGATGTTGAGACAGTACTTTCCATCTCCAAAAATAGTCTAGCAAGTGCACCTTGGTGTGATTTCATTTGCATACAGTCTTAAGTGATATTTAGAAAATTCCAAAATAAGACTCAAGGTTTGTGAGATGATCAGTGTTGGGCACGTACCTTTAAAAAAGTAATTAGTTACAGTTACTAGTTACTTCTCACAAATAGTAACTGAGTTA
>JBBJLR010000153.1:12213389-12224313 GCA_037577145.1 Brachypetersius gabonensis
TGTGTGTGTGTGTGTGTGTGTGTGTGTGTGTGTGTGTGTGTGTGTGTGTGTGTGTGTGTGTGTGTGTGTGTGCTGTCTGAGCCACTGTAGTACAGCCTCAGGCTTAAAAGACTATGTTCTTGATTGATTACGATTTCGTTTCTCTCTGCTTTTTGCTTTACCTCTGATCTAATCTGTTTAACAAATCACAGCCAGCTAAGCTGATGAAATGCCTTATTTCCCGCTTTGCCTCAGTGAAGAAAATGAATATGAGCCTCTTAGTGAGGAATAGAGTCTTGTTCTTCTGTGCTGGATCACTTGTTTGACCCAGCTTTATTCCACACATTTAAAGCTTCCTTGTGAAATAGGTGGCAGGATTGGTGTTTGCATCATTATTTGCTTGGCAGCCTGAACACAGTATGTGAAAGGACGGACTAAGCAGGGAGAGTCTGTATACGCCAGAAGATGACATTGGGAAAATATCACCATCTGCTCTGGCTGTCAGTTCACATTTCATACAGAAATCTGATGGGGGTCTGAATTAGCTGTGATGTTTGTTCAAGATGTGCACAGGCATGGTTGTGGTGGTGGATGATAGCAACTGATGCTAACCAGTTCTGAGCTTCAGATATTTTGGTTTTTTTTGTCATAAGCAAAGTTCACACCTGGATGTTTACTCACTGATTGTTTTAGGCAGTTTTAAATTCTCATTGTATTCAGGCATTACTCATTGTGCATGGTAATGGGTCCCTTGCTTTGGATTCAGATTAGCTTAGTACGAGGTGGGTCTGTGGGTAAAGAACCCTTGGTAAGAGACCGGTAAAAAGAAATGTCTTTGTAGTTATTTAGCTCGGTCTCTTACTGAAAAAAATGACAACCATCTAACCATTAAGTGGACCCAAGTGTTGCAGAGCTCTTAGGCAGCCATCCATGACCTCCTGTTTCACTGGGGCAAAAATGGAGAATACACAAATGAAGTAAGATAAAAGCGTGTTTATCACTTTTATGCAAACTGGTGCAAATATTTTGATCCCACTCACAGTAGAGAGGAATGTTAGAGAGCATTTTGGGGTCAGCAAATCTGAAACCAGGAGACGTAGTGTCATGAACTTCATGAACCATGAAGGGTCAGGAGATTTTAAATGTTTTAAATGAAGATCTGGCTGCCTCTGCCAAAAAGCTGAAACTGGATCATAGTCTTCTATGATATAAAACATGTCCAAATCCTCAAAAATGATTCAGTGACCACAGAATCAAGCTTTTGTCAATCTTCTGATCTAAACCCAATTGAAAAGATGAGAATCCAAAAGGGGGGACCTGGGGCTCATGGTGGGTCTGGTTTGCTAAATACTACATGGAGGGCTGTTAATAAATGTGTCTAAAAAAAATAGTAAAATGTACCATTTTTAACAAAAGCATTAAAGTTTTTTTCCCCCATTTTCAGTGTGAGCTAATTAACACATGCATTTTTTTCAGTGCCTTTTTTTTCACCAAAGGTGCAAATAAATACGGAGCATACTGCGATGCTTCCATTTTCAGCATGACAGCATTCAATGTTATAAAGTGTGGTATCTGAGACTTTAGGATGTTACGGTGGAGTTTTGTCTGTTCCTTCTTTCTCAGCAGCAAAGAAACACTAATAAATTGGCGAGTTAGATAAGGCACAGCTGTTCTTCACTTTAACCTTAAGCTACTACCTACCTATGAACTGAGACATGATCAATATTCTAAGACAATATATGTTGTATAGCTCAGTTCCAACTATCTGTACTTGCTAGTGGACGTTATGTAGTTAAACTGTTACTTAGCAAGAACACCAGAATGCTCCACTGACCACTGACAATGAGCCTTCTGTGTGTGGCATCGGTCACATGCCATGGAGACAACAGTGCCACTCATACCAGAAAACCCAGGACAGATGTTTGAAAATGGCTGCCAGGTGCCAGTCTGTCACTTAAAGTGGAAAATTTATGTTTGTGTCCACTCTGACTCAGACAGTCTGTAGGGGTCATATGGAAACCCAGTCAGAGGAGTGTGGTCTGAGGTTCGGCCTGTTCTGGTCAGAGATTGGCCAAACGCTAGAGCTCTCTAAATTGCTTTTCAAGCAGACTGCATAATCTCTTGAGTTGTGTCTCGTTACAACAAAGGAAAACATCACACCAGATGGTCTCTTTGAGCGGTAATCAGACACAGGCTCATTCCTCAGCTCTTATGAAGTAAAATGGTGAGCTGCTTTCCTGCCAAGCATATATGCTGAGAGTATTGTTCTCAGAGGTGTTCTTGATTTCACTAATTTTTCTCACTCCACATTTAGTCTCATTATACAGTTTACCACCTGAAACTGTTGGAATCAGTTCAGGATGCTTCCCTTACGATTACACATATTTGTAGTTTTCTGTTTCGCTAAGAGCCTGGACCTTTGTTGATGCAAAAGCAAGCAATGCTTGGCTCACTGTTTCTGAATATAACCAAAACCAGCAGGGGGTGCTGTTTCAGATGGGTTTGGGGTCAAGTTTGCCTCTTCATGGTTTTCTTTTACAGAGCCTTTGTTGCACCCAGTTTTTCAATAGAATAGACTCTTAAGTAGTCAGACTTCTAACAGTCCTAGTTGTTTGGTATGCAAGGAACATTTGATGTTTCCTCTTTTGATCATTTATTTTGATCCCTTTCTCTGCATGCAGTACTAAAACCGGCTAATAAAGATATTGGTGTACTTTCTGAAACTCCTAGTGTGCACACTACATCTTGAGGATCTAACCATCTGGCCATGGTCACTGAATTCATAAATCTGCCCTTTAGAATACTTCACTATTGCTGGGGTAGGCTGTCAGGAGCACAGCCCTGTGGGATGAGGACTTAGCACAGTAATATAGAATAACAGCACTTAATCATAGCACTGAGCTCCAGTTTAGGCTTGCTTTACAAAATAATAGTGTTTACAGGGAGAAGATTTCCATTACTACTGGGACAACTTAACATAAATCCTAATATTTAACTATTCTATGTAAGGTAGAATTTTCAATAATGTTGCCTGGTGCACAAATTGTTAGTTCATCATTGAATTAAGATTGTTTGTTTGGAAAAGGGTGTTTTGTTTTGTTTTTTATCTGATTAAAAAAACCCACCTATATACCCACCTATATTTGGAGCTGAGGATTTTTTCTTCTCCTTGGAATGTCACAAACTTTTTGATTTCAGCATTCAAAATGCTAATGGATTCACTCCTCTTTCAGAGGCAGACTTTGAAATGGATGGCCTTTAAATGCAAATGCATGTGCTGTGCTACAGATGATGTATTTCAGACCTAGTAAATGAGAAATGACATTTTCATTACCGCACTGCTAATTTACGGGGGCTGATCCTGAGCTCTGGCCTGGTCTAGGTGAGTTTGCCCTGTGCTTATTAACAGCACATCTACTCTGACATTGGTGCTAAGCTCCTCTGTTTTCTGTCAGAAGTGGACAGCGAAACATTTGTAATGTGCTATGAAAGACACATCCAACCACTGATATTCTCATATTGGCTCTAAAAGACTTCAGAACAACCTGTCATTTATCTAAGGTTTTATTTTTGTTTGCTCTTTGTCTTGCACCATGATTCTCGAGGGATATTGTTTCATTTTACAGTTTACTGTGTATAGAATTGCAATTACAAGCACCAGCTTGACTCTTCATTTATTTAACCTTTATTTAGCCTCATAGGTCAATGAAAACCCAGTTTACAAGACAAACGACCAGTGTGGCCATCTCTACAGAGTAATAAACACATTGGACATTTTCTTGCTGGGACACATTTGTGAATGCACTTTCTATTTTAAGAGATCCAGTTAGGTAGAGAATTAAGAGGCGCATCTCTAACCAAATGAATGACTGCATGATGTCTAACCTACTGAGGCAAGTTTTAGCCAACTCTTTCGAACAATGTTTCTCAACTCCAATGCTGGAGGCACCCTGCTCTGCACATTTTTGTGTTTCCCTGCCTTAACACACCCACTTCAGCTCAGTAAGGGGTTGCTGATGAGCTGATTAGTTGGATCAGGTGTGTTGGAAGCACTGAAAACACTCAAATGTGCATAGCGGGGTGCCTCCAGGACCAGGGATGAGAAACAGTGCTGTATGTAATGTACTTTAATCTAGAGTTGGGGTACGAGGATTTTGCTTTTTTATACAACGGTTTCTAACAAAATGAAAAAGGCACCATTTCAGGAACTGTATTCTGCCTTTAACTTTTAACTGTAGGTCGTCTATGTGGAATTGAAAGAAAAGAGAGGAATTGGGCCATGTTCCTAGCTTGGATCAATCCACGTTGAAGTTTTGAGTACTCTGAGAAGATAATGATTAGCGTTTGTACTAATCATAGTACATTTGTACAAGTACTTGTATAGATTATTTGTAGTGCCTAGTGGTGCCTAACCCCATCCTTCTCATCACCTGATTTCTATTCATTGCAAGTAATTCAGAGTCTGGCTTTTATCAGCGGATTTTGTGAATACAATTACTTTTACTGTTGCTGTGTGAGAAAAATTCACTGAAGACACAGTAAACACAGTAAAAGTCACTAAAATTGCTCGTATTTATTTATTTTGCCTCCATGACAATGGCTCACAGGGGGCCTACAGCTAACAAGCCATGGTTTGATTACCGTTGGATTCTTTCTGCTGATGTGGTGTGGAGGGAATTCTTTTGCTCAGCAGCAGTGGTAAACTCCACCGGAAACAGCTGGAAGCAACAGCACTAACTGGTGTCCGAAAGCTTAATTTGTGGAGCTTGACATCTGCTTGAGCTTAGCAGCAATGCTGAGGAGAGCAGCCCTCGGAAACTGCAGAGCATGACCTGCATTTAGTTCTTTTTTTTTTTTTGATGTTCTTCAAGCTGAGATTTGGGATCATCTTTGCATTTTCTAACTCTTTCGAGCTGTCCCTGTCTTTATGCTAAATGACGTCCCACCGTGTCTAGAAATAAACTTTATGCACATTGCGCAGTGGAGGCAAGCCTGGCAGCTTGGTGTCTCCCTAATAGCTCAGTGCTTTGTTTTTCCTCTAGTGCTATTTGCACCTCTCTGCCATGTTGTTAAACCAGGGCCTCGAATGCTGAGCAATGTCGCATGTAATCAAAGCCCTTTCTCACGTTCTGTTTTCCCCCTGGCCTTCACAACCGTTCTCAATTAGAGTCTCCGTCTGCGTCCTCGACCACAGCCTGCGGGTAACACTGCTGCACGGCCCTCCGCTCTTCATCATCTGGGCCTCTGCTTGCTTTGATAGCTCCTGCCTGAGTCATATTAGCAAAGCGAGTATACAGATAGCTTTCTGTTCCTTTTTCATCATCGCTAGCAATTTTTTTTCCCCCTTGCATTTTATTTTGCATTCAATCCAGTTTATATGCTTGGGCTGTGAGACTGTTAATTATTATGTTGAGTGAGCTCTTTTCCTCCCAATAGACCCAGGTTAGATAAATGGCCTAGTTTCAACAACTAGGAGCAGCGGTCTCCTAACGCGAGGAGTGTATACTGTGTGGCAGAACGAAATGTCAGTACGTTCCTTGCTCTAAAAACTTGATTGTGAGAGTTATTTAGGTGATGTGTATGATCTTGACTTAAAGTGTAAAGGCTTTATTTCCAACTTCCTGGAAGGGATGGGATTGGAACCTTGTGTGACTCCTGTTTCTTGCTTTAAATGTGTGCAAAGTAGAAAAGTAACATCACAGTGAAATAGTTTCACACTGTGTATTACGCCTAAACTTTCTTAGTAAGGAATTAAATACTTTCAGAGCCTTCAGGTCAGTCAGAATGACTTGGATAGAAAAGCACTGCTAGGTTGCTGATGTGATTGAGATCTCCTGACTCATTGCTGTCGTACAGTGTTTGATGCACTGTGCAAGGCAAATAATTTGACCCCTCACACAAAGTGCTCTGCTCCAGTGCTCCCTGGCTGTCTTTCCCTCTGTCTGTCCGCTGTGAAGGTCAGTGAAGCTGTCCTTATGTTCAGGATCACTGGGTGGACACCATCTGCTTAGAAGCAAACAGTGATGCTTACGGACCAGGCCCGAGGACACGGTCATGTCTGATACACAAGAACACCTTCGCTGTTAGAAGGAAATCTTGTAGTTTGACTCTGAAAAGGTTACTAAATGGTCAATAGCTTGATTGTGTGATTTCAGGAGAATCATGCAATTATGTGGAAACACTCTCCAGCAGTTTTATTGGGAATCTGTTGGTGTTCTTCAGGGAACCAAAAGAGATGCTACTAATGGTATCACTGTGTGTGTTTATTTATTTAAGGGTTTTCTTTTTCAAGTACTTATCCCCTAGAGCTATTACCATTTTGCTATATTGTTTGATTATAATTACATAGTAATGTATTAACATCACAATCCAATAATCTAATGGTATTTAATTCTGTAACATGTTCAGGTTAAACTTAATTTTTTTCCACACCAATTATTATTTCCACACCAGGGATGGATTTTTTGCAAAGCAAGGGAAAAACATCTCCTACTTACCAGCACAAATATGCTGTCTGGTGAAGGTTTAACATCACCAGTTTTTGACGGAATGTCTGCTTATTTTATTAAGTATGTGAACCGCATAAAGGGTTAACTGTAGATCTGAAAGGGTAAACAATAGAGCTTTTTTTCAGTGCGAATTCTACCAGTAAGTAGCTCTTATCAATCTCCACACTTTTTCCGTTAGAAGACCCGTGTTATAGTGTAAACAGATACTGGGGGAACCACTGGAGGGAAATTCCGGCATGAACCCTGAGAGGAGGCCCAGCCCTGCAGTTTCCATCTGGCCTTCCTGGAGTGTGGGCTTGACCACACAGCACCAGATCTCTTCCTAGAATCTAGACTTGTCCTGTGAATGCTCTAGGCCTTCACCAGACCTCTAAAATGCTCGCCTTCTGCCAGACTTCACTCCTCTCATAACCTTTTTAACTCTAGAGAATACACAACCCTCCTAGGCAACAGAGATAGATGCTTTAAACTTTGTTTATGTGCCACTCGCTGAATTAGGATGTGTAATGGTGTTTAATCTCCCCCTAATTACCCTGATAGGCTGCCAGGCATAAACATGCAAGCAGGGCTGGCAAACCCCCTTATTGACTTCACTTCAAAATACGATGATATTCCAGACATCTATCAGCTCCTTTAAGAGTAAAAGGGGTTTTACAGTACGCAACTGATTTCGCTAATAGACGTTGCTGTCTGACTTGGCAGGGTGAGTCTTTCTTTTAGACCAGAATTTCAGATTGATGTTCAGATTTTGTGGAAAGAATGAAGCAGACGTTATTGTAGCTGGACATGATTAATATGTACACAGTGAGTTTATGCATTTCCCAGGGAAATTACATAATTTCACATAATCTCTATGATGCATAAGCATCCTCTTGCCTTAATAACTGTGTTGATCCTGCAGAGCATGGAAGTCTTTTGAGATTCACTTGAACTCCTGCCCATTTTAGCTCACGCTTATATTCTCAGAGCTGATCACAACTCCTACTTTCCAGGGTAGCTGTAGGGTGTTTTTGTCCAAAGCTGTGACTGGTTCTACAGACATGGTGGAACAGGGAGAGATCTGTAAAATTGCTAGACTTCAATCCCGACTCTCAAAGCGGAACAGCAGGTAAAAAGGCTAAAACAGGCACACATGAAATCAATTTGAACTGTGCACTCAATCCATGGAGGAGTGGGTTAAAATGGACCGAATCAGTCCCAAGAGACTGGTGCAATGATGGGATTGAAACTGTCACTAAGAAAAGGGGAACATGTATTTAATAAGAAATGTCCTTTTGGTCTGGTGTGCTCACACCTACATCATTGTGCAGCTTCAGTATTCATAAAAGAAAACAATAAAAATGCTTAGGAAAGATATTAAAATGGACACTAACAACTAACATTAAAAAAATGCACATTTATTGTCTGACTTCATGAACAAACAAATGGGTTTTTAATCACAATGCACATTCTGATCTTCACATGTACTGTGCAGTGATGTAGAAGTGTCTGTTCACAATAAGTTGCAAACAATTGATGTGTCCTGGTTGATTGCATCTCTAAAGGCTGTCAGTCTGCTGTTCTATAGAAAGAAAAAGAAAATAAGTTAAATTGAATGGCTGAGATCCCCTGACTGTTCTGCACTCCCTGTGCAGTGTAAGCCACTGTTTTCAATTACCTTGTA
Source organism: Brachypetersius gabonensis (assembly GCA_037577145.1). Classification (NCBI taxonomy): domain Eukaryota; kingdom Metazoa; phylum Chordata; class Actinopteri; order Characiformes; family Alestidae; genus Brachypetersius; species Brachypetersius gabonensis. The sequence continues at coordinate 12,221,541 of JBBJLR010000153.1, forward strand.
TGAATAATGTGCAGAAACCTTTTACATGAAAATGAGTCCTCTCCACAGCGCTGTGGTATTCCAGATAAACGAAACTCAGAAGGCATGGAAATTAAATGGTAATAAACACTACTATGAAGAGGAATGGTTCTTTCTCTTTGCATTCTATTTGGCGAAGACTTTTTCAACCCATACTGATTACAGCTGCCCGTCATGCGCTGGATGTCTCTGTGTACAGTGCTCTAATTTTCTGCAGGTTGTGCAGTTGGTGGACCTTCCACAGACACGTTTTCCGCCTTGCTCAGGTTTGTTTGTCCTGTATCTGAACTCGATGAGCTAGCTGGTGCTGTTTATGATGACTGCTAAATGCCTGGCATCGATTCAAAACCACTACAGTGAAGTGCTGGGCAACGCAGTCTGTCTATGCGACAGTCCTGTTTCAGACAGGGTATTTGCTCCAGCCTGTGCCCGGCCTGTAAATATAGCCTCTTGGAACCAGAAAGAGGCCACGTTCTAAACCAATTCATGGGAGCACACGTTTCATCCAGGATTTGCTACACTTTAGACTTTTAGGAGCTAGCTACATTTTAAACCTGGCATGAATAATCCATTTTCTGCAGGAGAATACAGAATATACATGGAAATGAGTGCATGCTGTGAATTTCATGTATCTGTGCACAGGAAAAACATATCTATGTGTCTCCTATTGGCCTTACTGACGGGAAATGCTAAAAAGCTAGTGTGCCGAAGATGCTGAAGTATGGCTGTATATAAAGCTGATGGAGTCGGTGTGCACCCTCTCTGTGCTCAGGGCTTATACACAAACGCGATGGAGTGTATTTTCGGGACCCCTGGCTCCCATTAGTATGTATGATTTTTTATTTTTGAATATGGACAGAAAGGACTATTACAGAGCAATTTCATGCCCTGGGGGTTATCTGACGTCTTCTTTACCAGATTTAGCTCAGCCAAGTGGTCGACTCGAGCAGTCCCTCGCTCATTGACAGCTCCTTATCTGTCTCTCTCTTTCTGTATCTCTGTCGCTCTGTCGCTCTGGCGCTCTGGCGCTCTGGCTCTCTAGCTCTCTAGCTCTCTAGCTCTCTAGCTCTCTAGCTCTCTCGCTCGCGCTCTAGCTCTCTCTCTCGCGCTCTAGCTCTAGCTCTTTAGCTCTCTCGCTCTAGCTCTCGCGCTCTAGCTCTAGCTCTCTCGCTCTCTCGCTCTAGCTCTCTCGCTCTCTCGCTCTTTGTCTCTCTGTCTGTCACTGGTTCTTGATTTTCAAATTCAGTTTGTTCTAATGATGCTAAAAAGGAAATATGAAAATAAGACAGAAAGATCTGAAATAATATTTCCATGTATTGTATAATTTAGCAGTCACAGTCTGCCTAATCTATCTTTTCGAATTTCTGGATAATTCTCTTAGATATATCTGATAAATGTTTTGCTGTTTAAATAGACCATGATTTAACCAGAAAGGCCCATTACTGATTCAATGTTTCAGGTGTCAAAAAAGACCAAGTGGTCAAGCCAGTCTTTCTTTTTATGTGAAGGTTATTGTCTCTTTTCTAGTCTTAACTGTACATTTCCTCAAATCTGTGCTCCCCCTGTGTTCTCAAGCGAATTGAACAGTGGGTGCTTTTCATTCAGCTGTAATGTAGCATGTTGACTGACCAAAGTCCATAAAAGAAGCTTTTAAAAGCAGCTAGTGGAGATTTTAAAAGAAGGGCCATTTAGCACCACCAGGCCAGCTAGAATGAGAGCTGTTGACTGTATTAGTTCATTATCCTCCTGAATGGCTCAGCCAGGCCTGCTCTTAAAAAACAAAACACAGGTAGACATGTATGACATGCTGCTTGAACCAGATCGGATTATAAAAGAATTCCTTGAATTTTTATAGCATTTTATAACCCATTCATAACTAGTGTGCCTCTCTTTGTACACAGTTCTCTATGATTTGTCTCCATTTCTGTGTATTACTGCATCTGTTGACCTAGCTGACGATTAATTTGATGTAGCAATTTGATGCAGTAAATTACATTCAGTATACTATGACAATATTGATGTAGTCTTATTTTCATTAAGTGTTTCCAAGAGAAATTATTTGCTTTTAATCATTTATTACACATTTAATCCTGCGCACTGTGCAATCAACTGGGCATCCTGATAAGATTATGCGGAGGACAACAAATAATTCCAAGATTTACTTGTTTCTCATGCAGTAAATATAAGTGCAGAATTTGAATGAAGATTCTCATTTCTTACTGAAATGGCTCTTTACAGAGTGCCCAAAGGGAACTGAATGTGTACGTTTTTGTAAACAGGAAAACATCTTCAAAAAACAAGCAGAGTGTGCAGTTTAAGCAGGGCTTCTGGGCTTCAGACAGTAAGGCTTACCGTCAGCTTTCAGTTCCAGATATTTTGCATACTTTGCCTTTCACACAGCTGCAGGTTCATCTGAGAAGCAGAAAGACTGGTCACGTCAGACTGGTCAGTTAAAAAGGACTAGGTGTGTTTTCACAGAAACTTACGCAGGTGAACTGTACTTTAATCAGAAACTGTTTTTCTCACCTTGACATCTCAGAAATCTGAGTTGTGGAATGGCGCTGTCTGATAATGTTAAACTGGTTCTGGGACGGTCACACCCTTATCTATCCTCTTACTGTGGGCTGTTTTACAAGAATGTATGCCAAAGGCATATTCTGTTGGAGATGTTTTGAATATGTGTGTCTGTGTGTGTCTGTGTGTGTCTGTGTGTGTCTGTGTGTGTCTGTGTGTGTCTGTGTGTGTCTGTGTGTGT
>JBBJLR010000153.1:12229974-12245362 GCA_037577145.1 Brachypetersius gabonensis
GTCCCCTGTAGTTAGAGAATGGAAGTCGCTTTGGATAAAAAGCGTCTGATAAATGCCATAAATGTAAATGTAAATGTTCTGTTTCTCCCTATGCTCAGTTCTTTGAGGGTAGCAGTGTGAAATGTCTTTTTGCCACCAAATCAAGGGAACACAGGGATGCTGCATAGATGTCTGACATCACATTTGGATTCCACAGTATGATTTTCTTTGGTGTTTCATTAAGTTGTGACTGTCACTTGATTAATTAGGTGTTATTCAGCCACCATCTGTGGCTTCTTCTCATTTTACCAGGTCAGAACACTGCTATCACTTATAGTTTCATCTTTGTCAGTTACTTCCTTTATATTGCAGTGGAACAATAGGGCTGGGCAATGTGACCAGATTTGTCATTATAATGATAAATGACCTCACAGACTGCTTTTCCGAGCATATTGTAGATATTTTTAGTACCTAACGACTGACCAACTTTGTGTCTTAATGTAAAGAGAGAATTATAGGTCCTTTAGTGAAATGTTTAATTAATTAAAATATTTTTATATAAATATTTAATTCCCATTGTTTTCATTTTTTGTTTTTCCTGTGGACTTTTTGTCCATTCCAACTTACCAGGTGTTAGAATAATAAATATTTGGAAATGTTTTGTCATGGGAAAATGTTGTTGTTACTGTGTTTATGCCAAATTTCTCTCTTTTGTTATGTGTTGCATGTTATAGATTGTTGTAATGACAGCTTGTCTTATTTGAATTTATTTGAACTTTGGTTTTCAAGTGAACACTGTGTTGACCATTTTGAATAATTGATGTCACAAATCATTGCAGGCCATGTCCAAGGATATATGGACTCCTCCGTTACGGCCACTTCTTCTGCGTGAGCGTGTTCATGTCAGAGCGGCTGTCTTCCTCCTCATTGAGTGTCATTAACTGTCATTAAGTGCACTCATTAAGTGTCATTCAGACAGCGTTGAATAATATCCTTGCTTGCTGTGAGGTTATGCTCTCACTAGCCATTAGCCTGCTGTTTGCTTGCAGCTCCTTTCCATTAAATATTCCCAGCAAAATAGGGACATACACTTTGTGTGTGATTGATCAGATTTTTCTTTTTTTTATTGTCTGGATTCTGGCGATTAGCAAATTGTATCACTGACGGACACACCAAATTGGAGGCTTTGTGTGAAAATCCCCTAGTAGGAAAAGGAGGGGGGGAGGGGTAGGCAGAGATTAGTGGACACGTGACATGTGGCAACTTACAGTGCGTCGGGGACCGGCTGACTGGAAGTGACCGGGAACGTCTCCAGACGTCCATCGACGCAGAAACTGTTCCTCTTCCCTTCTGAGAGTCAGGCCTCCTGTTTGTGCATGGTACAGACTAGCCCCCACTTTTATCTCAGTGAGTGAGATCAACTGTGCCGCAGGCAGGTCGAGCCTAATGACCGGATGATTAGCAGGACGAACTGAGAGAAAGAGAGATGCAAGATAATCCGTATGTGTATGATGACCGCAGGGATATCACATTTAGAACTAAATGAAGTCGGAAGCACTAGCTTATAAGTTTCTCACCTATTTCCTGTGTAGAACTACAAAGAGATGTAGAACATGCATCATTCTACACTGATTTGTGTTGATTCAGTATTGCTATGACAAGTCTTGTCTACTATTTTTGTTCACTGTTACGGCAACTAAGTGAAATCTTTTGACGTCAGCATCCTGATTAGGATTTATTCAGAAAACATAGGATATTAATGAACTTCTCATAAAACAGGATGAGTGCTCAACTGTTGCTAAATGTTTTTTTGGGAAGTAACTCCTTCGCATCAGTTTCAGTTTAGGACTTTTGCATTTTGGCAGCAGTGCTTGCATCTCCATTGCAGACTAATTTTTTCCATTTATTTGTAATCTTAGTCTTGCCAAAAAAGGCTTTTTGAATTAGTGCGTTTTACACTGATTAAAATTATTAAATAAAAATTAAATTTTTATAATATTTTTAACACGACTGTTTCCTGTTTTGTTAGAAGCATATCTTCTAAGCCAGAATGCAAACAATATGAGTCACTTGTGTAGACAGATCTTTTGCATCTCTCTCAGAAACATGAAATGTGCAGAAACAGCAAAAATGGCAGTTTGGGTGGTTTTATGCAGGCAGGTTGGTTTTGCCCTGGAGTATGTTTTCCAAAAGTGTGTGCTTCAGTGACCTAAACCTGTTTTTTATGTGGTTTGGAAGCTAAAATGCAGATCTAAAACCACATTTTTGGATCGTAATGTTATTGGTGGTAAAGCCACTCTCACGGAGCGAGCTGTACCAGGTGAGCTCAGTTTTACATGTTTTTCTAAAAAGCGTTTTTTTTTATTTTATCTGATGTTAAAGCAAAGCAGGTTTTAAACTGATGGTATTCCTGCGAACTGCTGTGAATAGATTCACTAAACCTGTTATGCCCTTTTGTGGCAGAGCTTTCTGGCACTGAAGTGAGTTACCTACTTTGACACCGTGTTTGTCTATAATGGGGTTACTAATAATTGAAAATAGTAATACTGTCATTTTTGTTTGTAATTTTGTTGCCCACAATTCTTGCCAATCATGTTGAAAGTAAATTTGATATCTTCAATGATGTGTTTTTCATAAATAAAAAACCTTCAGCAAAGAATTTTCATTTAACAGTGGACTAAAAAGACATCCTAGGAGGTTTACATTTCCATGTTCTAGTGACTTTGCTTTAGCTGCCATTTAAACATCTTTAAATCTATAGTGATTTAAATAATGAGTTACATTTACTATCCTTTGTGTATGTTCACTCAGGTGAAAACCTAACAAAACAAGACAGATGTATAGACCCGTTCCTAAGAAAATGTCAAACATGGCAAATTCGTGAAGGTTCATTTTTAGTTCCTACGAACAAATGCGTTTAAAAATCAAAATAAAATCACAGGATCCTCTTTTGTACATAAGAACACAAATGTTGCGACAGTGTGCCACGGTAAAGAGAATTTCAGAATTTCTTTGAGCCGTGAGAAATCAGTATCAAGTAATATATTTATTCCCCAACCAAGGTTAAGAATAAGCGGTTCAGACAGTGGATAGGTGGATCATTGGATTTCATTATTATAGATGGTGACAGTGAGGGTTACTCATGTCTGGGTCCAGCTATTATTTCACTACTGGGCCGTCACACTTGCGCGCACACACTGTGTAAAGAGATAACTTTACTGTATCTATGTACACTCACATGGAATTCCCCAAATCCATGGATCACAGCACTCATATTACCTGAGCCTGATCCTTTTAGGGGCTGATTAGGGTTTCACTCAGCAGCCCTGCAGGACTGAAAACACGTAGCCGGACATATGACTGCACGTGACCAGCAGAGCTCACGGCCCTCGGGAGCCTGCTGCTAGCCACTGCTTCCTGATCTGTCACACTGCCTATGGCACGTACACACACACAAAGTCAGAGCAGAGAGTGGTAAAGACGGTCTTTCCTCCTGCTGTTAAAGAGAAGTTATTTTGTGGTCCTCAGTCGCGAGTGTGTTGTGGCACCCTCAGCAGGCCTGTGGTTTGCTGTGTGTTAGTAACCATCCTGTTCACACCACACTCTGACCTTTTATCCACAGGCTTCCCAGGATAGGATTTGCTCGGCCGGATACAATATTTGTTTTGAATCACAGCAGTGTCACTGACATCCCTGCTGTATGAATTAACCTCTGCCTGGGTTCCTCTGAAATTCGAGGACAACTGAAATTTGACTGCTGGACACAGGCCGATTTCCTGTGAGATGAGTATGTGCGTTCCAGGAAGCCGCGGTATCTCTCAGTCGCAGGGTGACCATGGCTTCTGCTCTCCTTCAGCCTTTTCCCACAACTCATACGGATCATATTACCTCTGTGCTCATTCATAATCATAGTGGTAAAGGAAGCGTGATTGTATGGTTCCTGACATTTGTGTGGGTGTCGGCGAGTTTTTGTAACCATTATTTGCCTTAAGAGAATAAAGATATTGTATTGTCGATACCTCTGAGGCAGGATCTTAGAAACTGTAAACCTCTAAAATGCATTAGGCTGTGATCATCAGATCATTCGTTTGTTTTTTCTTTCACCCCCATGTCTTTGTCTCCAGAGATGAGGCGAGTCAGATAATAATCGATAGATTGTTTAGCTTCCTCACTAATATCAAGCTCAAATATACAGGAATAACTCTCCTTAGAATGTCTTGACAGGTGGCCTAAACTGGGGTTTAGGTTCATCTGCTCAGACCAAGTGTAAATAATTTAGCCTTTTAAACAGCTAATTCGATTGAATAAGGGCACACAACTATTCAGAAAACAGTAGTGGTTAGTTTCGCTATGCTCAAACTTCCCGTAGTTGAACTTAACCCAGTTGTATAGCCGGCACTTATATTTTCAGGATGTGTGGTTACTGGTTGGGGCACCAAGTAGGGAATATTATGTCCCAGGGATGACAACAACCTGCTTGCCCACTTTATTATATATTTACATTCCCTAACTACAGGGGGCAGTCTCTCCCTGGAGCAACTTGAGGTTAACGGTCTTGCTCAGGAACCCAGTGGTGGTGTGCTGAAGGTAGGATTCGAACCCGTGACCTCTTGGTCTAGAGGCAAGTATCCTACCCACTACGACTGCACCACCACCCTATATATATTCATATAGAATTGTAAACAGGACACATTTTAACATTGCTGATAGGAAAACCATCTAGCCTAGATTAGGTGTGTTCTGTTTAAAAACAGTCTGACAGGGTAATGTTAGTTAGTGGTGGCACTGAACTGTGTCAATTTACATTTACATTTATGGCATTTGGCTGACGCTCTTATCCAGAGCGACGTACATCAGTGCTTAAGAAGTCCACTACTGTTTAAATCCGCGTCAACTATTTAACCAAGATACTGCAGTCAGAGCATCTATACAACAACTGTCAAATAATAATTGGCAAACACCCAACCCAACAATACATAAGCTATAAAGAACTCAAGTCATAAAGAAATCAAGGGAATATTATTTATTTATTTAATTTTTAAGAAATAAAGTAAGCAGTAGGAAAGGGACGTAGTGAGTCACCAAAGTGCTCCTTGAAAAGGTGGGTTTTCAGACGATGCTTGAAGACCGTGAAGGACTCTGCCGATCGGACCAGAAGAGGGAATTCATTCCACCACTGGGGAACTTGTTTCCCTCTTCTCTTGAGCGGTGGATGCTCAAGACGAGCTGTGCTTGAAGCCCTGAGAGGACGCGTTGTTTGATCAATGTTGTAATGTATGGTGGTGCAAGTCCGTTTTTGGCCTTAAAAGCAAGAGTTGGGGATTTGAACTTGACACGAGCACCACAGGGAGCCAGTGGAGGTTCCTTAGTAAAGGTGTGTAAATAGTGCCATGATTGTAGCATCTCATAAGGTGAGCTTTGCCAATCTTTTTTTTTATTTAGTGGTGGGTAAATGCATGAGGATGGAATGCCACACCCATCCATGGCCTACCCTGACAAAGAAAATATGCTTTTGTTATAAGGGTCTCTACATAGGAACATATATGATGCTTAAACATTTTTTATCCACCTAAGTTTGCCCATAATACTTCCATGTAATAGAGAGAAGTGATGTGCAGAGCTGCCGTGCAAAGGCAAAAGACCTTAACATCAATTTTGGGTGAAAATGAGTTATTACCATTTTTGGAACAATGGACATCAGTTTTATCATGTAGACAAATATCTTGAGTCAATGTTGTTATTTTATGGTAAAAATGAGATGTTGGTTTTGCCGTAACTTCCAAAAACAGAGGGAAAACCAAGACAGAATCCCTTAAGATCCCACTTGCGGTCTTTTAGCTTTGTTCCGCTGCGCTCTAGAACCCTGGAGTTAAGTTACGGTGAAGTTAAGGCGTTCTGCCTTTACTTTACCAAGCACCGAAGTAAAGATACTGTTTGCCAGGCTGAAGTTACGGTGCTATGCCTATGTATTGTATGTAACTGAAGCGCTTTCCCCCACACTTTAACTTCAGTAAAGTGAAAAGAAATGTGTCTCAGTGGTGATTTTAATATTCAGCTAGGATACAGATAGCTTTTAATAGCTAGCTAGCGATGCAAACTTGGGCTGACGTAGGTTACTTGATACAAAAATACAACCGTTCCTGACCCACAAAACTATAGCCTACACATGATAGATGGTGTGCGAGCTGCAAGACACCATAAATCAAAGCCTGGATACTAACAACTAGTAGTTTGTCGAGTCATACTGGGTGGCTAGCTGCCTGCCAATCTGACTCTCCACTCGCTGACAGAAAACAACGCGACAAGGAGAGAACATTTACACCACGCAGCCAAACAAACCAAGCCAGCAGATACAACCTAGATCGCTCCTTACATTCTCTTGAAACCTGGTCAAAGGCCATGGACAACAACATTCACTGAGAGGACAATCCATTGTTTAAATCCATCACGAGTTTTCAGCCCATTCGCAATATAAATGTGCCGGTTTTAAAATAACGTCCAAATTTAAAGTCCAAACTCAATAAATTATAAGTTAACGTATTTTGCCTTTGTATGACACAGAAAATGCAAAAGCAGAATACAGTAAATTCGGAATAAGGGTCAAAAATCAAGTTTGAGCTTATTTTTTTTTTATGTAGATAAATGTATTCATTATGACAACTACCTAGCAAATTTTCAGTGTCCTACCGATCATACAGTTGGCTCGACAACAAAACTTTAAAGTCATTTTTCTCAGTTTCACACTCTGGGAAGTTAAGGTCTTTTGCCTTTGTAGGGCAGAGAATTCCTCTAAGGGTATTTGTATAACACATAGCACTGTTTCATCATGTTGGTCTAGCATTAAAAAAATATTCTATTTCAATGTACTCTGTGAATAAAAAAATGATGCATGATACATCGGCAGTTGGGTTGCATCTGCTCAGACTGCCTTGGAGTTTGTCCGAGATTATGCTTGAAAACAAGCGCCTGCTCACACTGCTGCACTTAAATATTCTCATTTTCATGTTTTTGCATCAAAAATGAGGGTGACATGATGTGCATCATCCTTGCATTCTAACAGCCAGCCACAGAACAGAGTTCTTCAAAGAAAGCAACCAGAATTGTGAAATGTAAAGTGCTAGATTAACTGTGCCAGCCTTAAGTGGTTCGAGGGAACAGTGGTATGAATGGCATTTTGGAAGGGTTCTGCTTGTTGTGGTTCATAGTAGTGCAGTGACGTGACCTGGGAGCAATGAGTCACCTTCTGTGGCTTTATTCAGAGACCGTGTATGAAGGCTGTGGGTATGATTGGGGCTAGCATGGAGTGCTGAAAAGTTAGCGTAGCTGTGACTGATTGGGTCTGGGCCGAGGCTGCTGCACTCTCCACCACTGTGTGCTTTACTGAATATAGAGCAGTACCAAACCCCCACACTTGACCTTCTCCCATTCGCTGCTTTCGATGTTTATATAGTAATTGCCTCTGGTCACCACTTCAATTTAATGCTTTTACATCAAGCGTTTGCACACTGCACTCTAAAGCAGTAATTCCTAACCGATCTTGCCTTGGGGCCCAAGTTGGTTCGTTTGGGAACCAGTGATATTCAGAGAAAATGTCCCGAAGGCGAAAAATATCAGGTTTGGAACTTTTTTGGGCAGCACATTGCTAGAATCCTGCTGCATAACATTGCCAGAGCCGTTGCCACTGCCAGATGCTTTATTGTTTGATTTAACTATGCCATAAATGTGCTAGGATGGCCAGTAAAGTGTCTGATGTACAGTGTAACATCAGTGTTATGTAGTTGGGTTCAAGTAAGGTTACCTGTTTTTCCTGACCACAGGAAACGGAAGTAACATTCCTATAGAGAACACCATTTAGTGTAAGGCTACAAATGACCGGTCTCAGTTTCTTAGTGGGAAACGAGTGCCTTTCAGAATAAAAGTACTCTGTGAAAAGTTCTATAAATGTTTAAAAATATGAAACAAAGCACACTCTCAACCCACAATTAAGAATCATTACTCTAAAGTACAGCTAAGTATAACTGAGGCCTGACTTCTCACAAGTTGTGCGTGGCAGTAGACATCTTTTTAAATTGTATTAAATTATATTTCCCTCTGTGTCTGATCAACAGACAAATTGTGAAGATTAGCCTGTCTTACTGTGACACCACTGTTCCTTCATGTGAAATCTGTCAGCTCTGTATTCAAAAGACATGTCATCAACTCATAAGTCACTTACTCTTAGCTGATAGAAATTTGGTTTGTCGTCTTTTTGACGCAGAATCTGAGCTGTGTTTTACAACATTTGGGACAAATAAAGATGTCAGAGATTACGCAAATGCCACGAAAGCTGCTGGAGAGGAACAAGCAGCTACATTAAAATAGATGTCAGAAACTTCTCTCTCTCTCTCTCTCTCTCTCTCTCTCTCTCTCTCTTCCTCTCCGTCTCCCTCCTTCTTGCTCTCTTTATCTCTATCTCTCTCTCCCTCTCTAATAAGGAGATCCTGTAACTTAATTGAAGCATCTGTCTGTGAGGAAAGGAAGGGTGGTTAAGGAACATCTCACTTGAGCTCTTGCTGTATTGGTGTCCAATGTTTTGGTGTCCAGTCTCTAAGTGGAATAGTTTCTCTGAGCTACTGAGCCACTATTTATACTGCATGTAAAATATATCTGCCCACAGAATATTGAGTTTTATTTATGTAAAGTGCTGCGCTTGATGAAGGATAAGACCGGGTTGGGAACATGCATCTGCTGTTACAGGCACATCAGCACCTTTCTGTGTTTGAAAGCTGAGTGGCGTACTAAAGAGAATTTATCATCTTGTAAAAAGGCTTCTGGGCTTTTGATCATTTCTTGTGAGTGTGGTTCAGGTTATTCATTCAGAGAACATCAGCTACACTGCTAGCGGCTTTCTCAGAGCTAAAGAACGCATCTTTAGCTTGGAAAGAAAAGGTGCTGTTAGTTTAAATTAGCAGACATTGTGTTCTTTCAGCATTGTTATGCTGTTGACTCCTGTAATGTTGTAATTGCTCTTTGATTTGAAAGTATTATTTTTCCTGTCATATTAGCAGCATTTGTAGCAGACAGGGTTATGAGGCAGTCAGACTGTTCCAAACAATAACTCTCCGAGGACGCAGTCAGTAGGTCTGAATTTAGCTGATTGGAAGCTTTTGTGTTCCCTGTGATCTGAAAGCACCATTTGGTACCACTGTTTCATTTGAAATAACAGCCATCTAGCTATTGTTGCTGAGATTGGGCATCCAGGCAATGGCACAATAGCTGAACCATGATTACCTTCTTTCAGGTCCTTTACACTGGAGGCATCTAAACATCTCTCTTATTTCTTTGCTTGTTTGGCACGACGCATCAGTAGATTTGAGTAATAGTTTTACAAAAAATCTTATTTACACAGTTTTACCCCACATACCAGATCTAGTTTATCAGACAGGATGTTTTTGCTACCTTTGTATTTCACTGAATTTACTGTCTCTTACTGCTAACAAGCTTATTCTTTATCAATTAGCACCAGTCATCAAGCATTTTCCTATGACTGTTATGTGGTCTCTAGTTTTGTTTAAATGGTTTCTGACACTGAATGATGTACTGTTTGCAAAAGTACATAGTAAAGCGAAAGACAACAGTGTTTTTCTGGTATTATCTCAATTTTTAGTTGATTATGTAGATCAGATTTTTCATGTTAGTATGGATTTCCTGGCTTTTGAACAGAATTTGATTTACAGGAGAAAGGTGATAGTAATATGTTACAGATCATGAGAGACAAACTATTGGGAATGAGAGAGTGACTCTGGGGCACTGGTGTATCTAGGAATTTATCCATACCTTGCCAGTTGGTTAGTGAGAGGCAGTGAGAGATGGAGGCAGTGAGAGATGGAGACCGTGTGAGATGGCAGGGGAGCGAGCAGCAGGCTGAGGCAGTGCAGATGGTGGTGTGTCAGTGATCTCCACTCACTCAGTGCTGATAACAACCCCAGCTCTCCAGGCGGCATAATTTAATCTTCTGAGCAAGGCATCGATGAACTCGTCGTCTCCTTTGAGACGCACTACATAAAAAGGAGGCAGAGAGAGAGCCTTAAAGGTGGGACAATTATGCTTTGAGAGAACCTCACCTGGCTAAAATGGTACAGTGTACTTTTTATACATAAAGCAGTTTTGTGCTCGCTCCTTTTGTCCTTTTGATTGTGATGTGCTCGACAAAGCATTGTGGATCTTCCCCATCTTTTTACAGCAGAAGAAATTATACCTCTGTAACACTGGTGAGGCCAACCTGGCAGAGTGAGGATCTTCAGCAGATCTTGGCCCCTGATTCAAGTCCCATCTTTAAAGCTCCAACAGATTGCCTCAGGCTAGGTTCAAGGAGTGCTGCACATTTTCACAGCAAATCAAAAACCTCTTTTGTCCACTACGCCTGAGAACGGTATTGAGTTTGAGTCACTGGATTGACTCTGGGTCTGGATGGCTTTCATGGATATTTAATTATTCCGGCGCATGGTAAAATGTCTCCCGTGGCCACAGAACTCAATTGTCTGAGTCTGTAAACAAACTTGCACAACAGCGGCTCAGGACGCAGTGACCCAAAAATGGAGGCATCAGATTCTGCCCATCTGCCTGTGTGTCTGTGAGAAAGCTTCACAGCTCTGGTTCAAACCAGATGAGCAATGCTAATGGCTGGGTTTCAGAATGTACTAATGCTTATACAAGCTACTGCTAATTGCAGTACTGCACATTTAACATATCCTGGTATTTCCAGGATTTCCTGCGTTATCCATTCAAAAAAGGGTTTTTGGAGCAAAGCTTTTGGTTCCTGAATAGTGTTGCACTGATAGTGTTGTGTCCACATCCCTGCTAGTATCACCCCTTTAACACAGTATTGGTATCGGCAGAAGGGAATACCAGTACCATGAAACAAAAGCCTGCATGCACAACACTTTGAGATGCTTCTAGGTTTGCCAGCGGGTGGAGCTTAACTGAGACAAGCAGCATGTCTGCAGGATTATTTCACTCCTGAGAAGAGCATTAAGTTAGTTAAAATGCTCCTAGCAAAATCTTTTACAACAGTATTTTAATGACAGTGAGGGATATAAAAAAACGGTTTTCCAACATTTTTATTTTATGTAGTTTCTGAAGCATGTCACATGTCACAAGTAGAAAAGGAAAGTGTGGCAGGTAATCATTCAGATATGTCCATAGAAAAGCAGTATGTTTGTTAGAAAGCGGTTGCCAGCTGGTTTATCACCCCATTATCAGTTGACACACATCTCAGCATGGCAGAAAAATTTGAGTTATGGAACAAATGCTGCCGGATAATTGAAAAATGTAATTGAAATTAAGATAAACAGACAAACTGCAGAAACTGATAAGGGACTATTTTCAACTGGACTTAAACTGAAAGTGGGACTCATCAAACTGATCTCTGATAGAGCTGCCACTGAAAAATAGGTCATCTACAGCAGGTCATCCTAGTGCTGCAGCATTTTATTTATGGTAGGTTTTAAAATTTTTATATGTGTAATAAGAGTTTATATGGGACAGTGTCTATAAAAATACAATAACAGTTTCATTCTCTGCTGTCACTTGATAAAATACAACTTTAAATGTGATTTGCTCAGTTTTGGGGGTTTTAACTTTTTTGAACTTTTCAAACTTTGTTGCAATTTGAACTTTGTTTTTAATTGAGATCTTTGAATTTTTGAAAAGTAACTGGGTTTGGGAGATTTTTAAAGAAATATTTAAACTTGTTTGTTTAAATTTGTTTGTTAGGAGCTCTGAAACGGTTTGCTTCTCTGTTTGCTTCTCTAGCTCTGAAACTGTTTTAAATTAGCTATTATTGTTATCTGTGTTGGAACTTGTACATCAGGTATTGGAGTCTCTCAGTGGATGGTTCTTCTAAGAGCTGTTCTTTGAAATGGTTTGAAACAGTTTTTACCCATCAAAGGTATTTCTTAGAATCAGATCTTTTTCTGTACGTTTCTTGCTGACCTAAACTTGATGAGAATTGCTCCCTACCTTTAGCCCATTATCATCATGTGCAGACATGAAGAGACCACATACAAGATGGAATAAGACTTGACATGTTCTCTGTGCGCAGCATTTGGAATCTGATTGTGTGAACCATCCAGAACGTCAGCCCTTGTCTGTCGACTCCTGTCTGGTCGTGGCGTGCAGCAGACACAGATGCTTTAATTTGAGCAGGAGGAGCATTTGTGCGTAGCACTCTCATCTGTCTCCCTTATTCTCTACTCTCCACTCTCTTCTGCTCTTCTCTAATCATCCCTCTCCCATTATTCTCGAGGACTGCCCATGCATTTGCTGCCTCATTATGTTGCCAGTGCTCTCACTGCAACCTTGGAGCTCTGCTCGTTATTCTATTTCTGCCCGCTCGCAGATCGAGCCCTACCAGTGGAGGCAGAGGCCTATTAGCCTTAGCCTGTTTTACCCTCCAGTTTGGAGCAGCAAGTGGTGGACCTTCCTATTAATATTTAGTGATCTGCATGCTGCCATATATGTTCCTGAGATGCGATCAGAATTCCTCTTACAGCAGGCAATATTACAAAAACCCTCTTGGAGAATTAAGTTCTTAATGTAATAAGAAGGCTTTGGGAATGTACTCTGGGGAAAAACATAAGAGACTGCTGCAGAAATGTTCAGTTTCTCAGGTTTTATCTATAAGTATTGAACTGAACAGCTTTGCCTTCATTTTTAAGACAATATTTCTCCTCATTTCCAAATCAAAATATTGTTCTTTAAAGCGTAATTTTAAAGGAAATGACAAAACATCAAAATAAGAGAAAGGATGCGGTGTTTACAGAACTTGAATAATTCAATGAAAACAAATCTTTTGTTCATTCTTAAACAAAATGCCAATAAAGACCTTTGACGACTTCTAGTAGTGTTGTACTATCCGTCTGGTCACATGGCAAGAGGACAGTTTTGATTGCAGCAGTGGTTTCATATTTTTCCTCTTTAAATAAGATGTGATGCAGATGATCACTAATCAGTACCTCATTAAGCAGAATGAGGTGCTTGTGTAGGAATTTAACAGACACTGGAATGGAATGGTTGTCATACTCTTATGGTCTCTTATACACCAAACACAGCTCTGAGAAAAATGTTTGTTCCTCCTTGATTTATATTGTAAAAATAAATTAAGCTTTTGGTACACAAAACTACTACACTACTACTGGCCCACCCATCTTCACCACTTAGTATTAGGTAAACTGGTTTTGTTACAATGTCTGTAAGACTGATTATGTAAATTATTTATGTGCTTTATCTGGCCATGTGCATAAAATATCATATTTTAAGTTAGATATTTAAGGGATTCGTTTTAAGCTGTAAATGTTGAGTATTTTAAACTTTGGATCTGAAACTCTGTTTACAATTTTATTTGTTTTCACACAGTTCACTTGAGCTTAACCTAAAGGCCTAAATTTGCTTTTCATGTGTCTTCCTGTTGACCACAGACCTGTTATATTGCCCAAGATGACCAGAATATCCTGTTTTCTGGAATGAAGTCTGAACATTGTGTTCCAGACTGCCACTTAGTTGCTTGTGAGTGTGTTGTCCTGTGCATGATTACAGATATCTTTGGGTGCTTTTGATTGGTCTAACTCCTCTACAGGCAGTTCACGAGCTCTATTGTGATCTGCCACTTTAGATCTAAAAGACAATAATGTAGGCTACAGTATCTGAAAGAGTTATAAATAAACCATGCAATAAATCCAGTTATAAATAACAGCAGCAATGATTTTTTTTTGTAAACTATTTATTCATTCAACTGTATATTTAGGAGAGTGTTAAAAATGTAACAGCGTTTTGAAATATTAACAAATGTTTTGAAAGTGCATCATACTCTGATTATGAAAATCAAAGACAATTTTGTTTTCCATGAGACAGGCCCTTTAAATCAGGACATAACAGGATACGATTCAGAAGCTGAGATGACATAGGTGCTTCATCTAACTGGCAGAAGGACCAAGAGGAACTGTCGTAAAGTTTATCCGCTTGGAACACCATCAACTGCTTTGAAGGTCAGATAAAAAGAAAGCCGTCATGGCTTCAAGATGCTGTGAATGCATGGAGACCATGGATCTGCTCTCCGCTGAGGTGTGCTGTTCTGACAGGCTGGAACAGACACTCTGGCCTCCTCTTATCTCCCTGCTGAAGTCCTCAGCTCTCCCCAGCGGTGCCTAAAAGCAACCCACTCTGTGTACAGCACTGCTGAGACAGCCCTTATACGAACCCATACACACGTTCATGCTCAAACAGCATGTCGAAACAAATGAGCGAAAGGGAGAGGAATTAAAGACTTTTTAAAAAAGCAATTATCACAGGCAAAAAATCAACACTGAATGTCGTGTGCAGTAAATGGCAGACTCACACTTGGCTGATTTTGCTGTAGCTTAAGCCATTATTTCGAATGGCAGCCATTCCTCAGGAGCATTTTCTCCCCTGCATCATTAATTCATCTATCCCCCATTTGAGCCTCCACTCTGGGGAGAACGCAGCAGAGCTTAATCACCTCAATTTAGTGAGACACTTTTTCAAGACTGCTGCGAGTTCTTTTTGCCTGCAGCATGAAACAGCCTTTGTAGAGATGACCCAGAGGCATATGCTGAGGCCATAGGTCCCTGTATACACGATCATACACATGCAGCAGGAGGGGTGTGTGAACGGTGTGTCCGCAGTGGTGCAGTGTTTGATCAAGAGAAAGCATGTGGCATGGTGACACATCAGAAAAGAGGCAACTGACAGTTCTACAAGTGTAGATATACATACTCCCACAGGTTAGGAAGGATAGTGTATAGTGAGAGAGTTACGGAAGTGTGTGTGTATACGTGAGAGATTTGGATCTTTTGGGATCCTGTGTGTGAATTTTTCCTTCATTTCAAACTGAGACCAGTGGGGATTCAACACACAGTCCTCCATCACTGCCATCTCCATGGTAACGTCTAGGGGCAGGAGCTGTGAGTGAGGCAATAGAGTAATTAAAGATAAAGAACATGTCCTTCTGTTGCTGTGCTGCACTAGAATACACACGCTGTTTCTTTCTCGACAGCCAGCAACACTTCGCTCAAACCTCTGCAGTTCATTTCAGTTTTGAGGACAGGACAAGTGCTCTTATACACCCTTACATTCATTCACACTGGAATCAACACGCAATCTCCCTTGCAAATGTTTTCTCACATGAATCAAAACTGTGTCTGTATATATGGGGGGTTACTGTACTGACACAGTGAGCCTCGAAATTATTCATACCCCAGGCAATATTTGACTTAAAGTTGATTTTATTCAACCAGCCAGTCTTATTTAGACGGGAAATGACATAAGTGTATGCGAAAACATAATACAATGATGTACTAAAGACATCATTGAGGAAAAAAACATTTCTCAGCTTTTATGTACAATTATGCAA
>JBBJLR010000153.1:12255350-12267582 GCA_037577145.1 Brachypetersius gabonensis
CTCGAGCGCACACACACACACACACACACACACACACACACACACACACACACACACACACACACACACACAGCTAGTGCTATTACCTCCCTGGGGATGGATGGAACTGCTGGAAGGCAGAGTGACTCAGTGTAAATTATGCACTTAGTCCACACACACACACACACACACACTCGCATTGTCCCTCCCTCCACACACATCTCCTATTCTCTTTCACAAACAGCAGGTTGTACAGGCAGGGCAGTGTCTGACTGTAATGTGTGATTAATAGAACATGACACTTGTTCATTTCTTCACAACCACAGAGTAGCAAGCAAGCTTCAGAGATGCAGGGGTGACTTTATTTCTGAGAAGTACAAACAAAAAGAAATGTCAGATTGCTGTTTGGTTAGTCCAACTGTATGGTTTGTTTTTGCCAGTTGTATTTATTTAGTGAAAGTTGTCGGCTGTCAGCTGATTGGCTTCATCGATTTATTGCTATAGCTATAGACTCCTATATGCATTGTATTGTCTAACTGTATCACTGCATAGTGTGTGACATCATATGGTGTCCTATTGCTAACATGTTGTATTATAGCTAGTTTGTGGCTGAGATAGGTGATTGGGGTTAACATAGTTACTTATGCTTATTGGACTTTATAGTGTTTGTTTCAAATGTTGTTTTGTAATGTTCAATGCTGTAACAACCTGAATATTGACGGATTAACTGGATAATGCATCATAATAATTAGGATGGCCATCCAAACATAATACCATCATTTAGCCAAAACTAATCATGTTTACATGCCAGACGTTGGCCAAAATACCTGAATGTTATCCACGGATAGCGGCAACTCCTAGATGAACATAACTCTATAACCTGTGTAATTCGATATTTCACACAAAGTCCAAAAAAAGCTGTTGCCGTGGGGTTGTTTACCTTTCCATGGCTTCACCACTGTCACTCACAGTGGATTCTTAGTGCTAAAGTAGTTTTTCTGACTAATATTTTTGGTTAAGCGTGTATATATTTTTAAATCTAAATTAGAAGTCATCCTCTTCATTGGGTTGTTATTGAGGTATTTTAATATTTGGTGAGTTTACAGCGCATGTGATTTATGTTCGGTTCATTCTTGTTGCTGTTCTTTGCTGCTGAAGTGGTTATCTTGGTTTTAAGCCATTTCAGTTCCTGTCTTTTCTATACCCTAATTGGCTTAGCTGTCCAGCTCAGAATAGCATTTGTGAAATTTTTTAATCAAAGACATCAGTGGGTGCGTGCGTGCGTGCGTGCGTGCGTCCAAAGCATTTGTTTGAAGGACAGTTGTAAACGCTAAATCCTCTATTGATTACTGTCAGGCTTTAGGGTTTAGGTTCTCTCTGTGTTACAAACCAAACTGATAAGTAGTTAGTTTTGAACTATGGTATAAAACATGGCCTGTTCCCTGCGTATATAGAACTGTACATGCCTCAATATCGCATGAATAATTAGCCATACATAACATTTTATACTCATGATGTTCAATATAAAAATGCTTTCTAAAGGAGACATTATGAAATCTGTGCTTCCCCTAAAATGTGGGTTTCAGTTACTGCCGTTGCAGTTTCATTGCAGACTTCTCTTCTCTGGTTTAAGGTCATATGTTTGAAAATGTGTTGTTTTTTCCCCGCACAGGCGGGGAGTCCGACTTCTGTGAACGCCCCCTGCAGCTTCTCCCGGACTTCAGTCACACCTTCGAACCAGGACATCTGCAGGTAAGAAATTAGGACTGTAATCCGAGGGCTGCACTGTGTGACTGACCATATCCTCAAAGCTTGCTATCCTTGGCACTACATTTGAGGAATATGATGCCAGACAAGGGAAGAGAGGTTGAGGCTTTTATTAAAGGACTGGTTGTATGACTGCCAGCTCATTGGAAAAAGGGGCTGATTCGCAATGCTAGTGTGACTGTCTGCCTTTATTCTGCTGTCTTTTATCCCATATTTCAGTTCATACCTCTTTTTTTTTTTTTTTCTCAGTCCACTCTGCTCTCTCACTGTGTAATGCATGTTACATGTCTTTGTTTCATCATTCTCTCTGCCTGTCTCTCATCCCTCCTGCTGTCCTGCATTTTTGCCCTGTCCCTTTTCTCTGGCATGCAGTTCTAACAGTGGCTTTCGAGCTCAGCCTGCGCAGACTGCTGTGGTTCTGTTGAACTCTGATGAAAAAAGCTTGGTGTCGCAGAGCGTCACCATGACGACCTTGTGTCTGGACTCCCCCGCCAAACCCAAAAATAAGAACGCATTTGGAACGGAGTGGCTGTCACTGCTGAAGCCTTCTGTTGGCCTCAGGCCGGACAGCAGCACCATCAAGTTCTCCAAGTCCTTGAATGACATGGGCCAGAAGATGGATGGCCTGTGCAGCGGCCTGCGCTTCATCGACCGCACTTGCTCAGAGGGTGAACTGGGCTCAGAGACAGACCCAAAAGCTATCAATGGCAAACCTGCCCACCTGCCCTCTCCACCAATACCCCCACAGCCTCTGGCCCTCTCCAGTACCTGCGCCTACAGTAGCAGCCTTGGGCCAGAACGTTGTTTGCAAACCTCTGAGCCTCAGAAAGGCTCCAACTTGCTGCGCTTCCTGTTCCCTTTTCCTCGCTCATCCACAGCAGGCAGTCTGCAGGCCGGGGAGATGCCCGGCTACATCACCAAATCTTCTAGTGCTCTTCTGGAGGTCTGTGGTGAGGAGATGGGTGATGACGAGGTGTTTGAGGATGACGCATCCCACTGGAGGTCGCAGAAGTCTGAGGAGCGACGTGCCCCACTCTGCTCACTGGAGGAGGACAGTGACCTGGACCGCTGCTCCTCGCCGCTGTCAGACAAAGCAGGGCCGCTCTCGCCGTACTCTCTGTCTGGGGACTGTTGCAGGTTGGTGGGGCTCCCTCTCTCTCTCTTGGCCCCTTCGTTACCCATGTGCCCTGGCCCCGTAGCAGAGGTGGCCCATCTATAGAGTCCCATCACCCTTTTACCTGCCCGTCCAATCTGTTCATGTCATGAATAAAACCCTTCTCTTACATGGGTAGAGCCTATATTGTGGAATTGTTTCGTGATGTTGATCTAGTCGTTCTGTGCTTTCTTTTTATCTGCTAGTTGCGACAAGTGAAACCATGGGGTGTGTTCCATTATAGCATTAAAACAAAAAGCTTGGTGCAAAATCAGACTTAAACATTTTCTGTTTTCTCCCTTGTAATCGATCACTAAAATGTAATCAATCAGCCAAGACACTTTGCTTCAATTTTACACTGGAGCCACAGGACTAATGTAGCTGACAAGTAATGGGAGCTTAAACGACACCAATTAGCAACATGCAGACTGCGTGCCTAAATCACTGAGATTGCTATATAATCTCAGTTAGACTTGCTTATGTGATGAGACGTTTAGTAGGTAAGCGAACTGTCTTGGCTGTTTTTCAGTGTATGATGTACAGTTGAACAGTGTGTAACATATAGATATGCTTACATGGGTTTGCTGTGGAGATTCCCTGGTGAGAGTACATAGAGGGAGGCCAGTCAATAGCAGGCTCAGGTTTCAGTTACCTGTGGCAGCTAGTCGATTGGTGGAAGGTTGCCAGTTTTGGTGAGAGAAAATGGAGAGGTAGATCTGATTACAGCACACGTTTTAGTTCCACAGTCCAGGGAGCTAGAAGAACACAAGATAACTACATTTCTATTAGCTTCAGGAGGCCACATAGATGCACTGTGATATCTTTATCAGCTATGTAATTGGCATAGAAACTCTATTCACTGACGGCAAACCTTTGAGCATGGAACTCATTTCCTTAATTGTTCGTTTTCGTGCTGGTACATTTTAGTGCTTTTTCTTTCGGCACTTTTCATTTGTATCCTTTTTTTTTGGTTAATGTCAGTTCTATTGTAGTAAAGTACTTACATGCATGAGGCCTGTCTCTGTATCTTTTCAAATCCTATTAGTCAGGGACCTCAATGTTTGCACTCTGCAACTGGCATTATTCCTTCAAAGTGAATGCATTTCAGGAATAACCACAAGAGAAACCTAAACAAACAATGTTGACCAGATTTTTTGTTTAAAGCCTAATTTTATATGGATAGAAAGTAAATATGAAAGTTATTTGATTGGGTTGTCCAATAAATATACAATCTTACTTTAAAGTGCTGTCATAGAAGAAACATGATTTGTTGAAATGATTACTGCTAAACAAAGAAAAGTGGAAGAAACGTTCTTGGTAATGTACTGGCTAATGGTCATGAGTCGTCCTGATATTTTCCCATGAATTGCACTTAGACTTCTTTCCAGGATTTTGACTCCAACTTGGAATCTGACTTGCTCCCTTCCTAAGTAATTACCATCAAGTTCACACACAAAAATACACCTGTGAAAGGGGCTTACATGGCCTCTTGTATCCTCTTGCACAGTTGAACACCTTTTTAGGGGTTACGTGAGGTTTCTGTTCCCTCTTGTTTTTGTTTGTTCCTCATGCAATACCTCAGAAAGCCACGTGCTCCAGAAATAGCAGAAGAGCCAAGCTCACTGAGCCCAGCTGAGAGGGTTAAAGCAGCGCCGTGATAGTCAGGGCATGGGATCAGCCTCGCAAGCCTCAGTCCAGGCCAAAGGGCGCAACTTGCATGTGCACATCAGACAAAGTTCATGTGCACGCGTGTGTGTACATGTGTCACAAGCTTGAATACTTGTGTAGGCTGATTCTAAAACGGTTAATGTAGAATGAGTGCAATAACTGGTCTGTATTGATTCTAAGATGTAACCCTGTAAAAAAACCCTCCCAGACTATGTGGGTCTTCAGTAATGTGTTTTTTTAGATGTGTAATATTGCTGTGTAGGTATTTGCAAGATCAGTATGCAGAGTAACCCAATTAAATCAAGACGAGAGTGTCGTGGTCACCAAGTTGAGTATAAGCTCTAGCTCATGAAGCTGACATTTTCAGTATAATATAGACATGGCTTCATATGCAGAGGACCAAATACACTCCTTCCTGCATGTATGTGTAGTTATATTGAGTGTGGATATCTTAAGCTTGTAGAGATTTTTTCTCTGAGCTTGTTCAACGATTTCTAGAATATAAAACAGATGCCCAATTAAGCTATCATGCTGTCTGTTGACAGCAGAGCCGTGGTCACAGCATTAACTTTAGAGCCCAGGACCAGTTACCTGAGTTAGGAAGAAGGATAAAGAAAAAAGGGAAAGTCTTATATGATCTAATTGGATTGAGTTTGTCTAATCTCTGAGAATCTGGGAATTTGTGATAGGCTTAAGATGGTCGGACTCAAACAAGGCTGTGTGGTGAAGTCTCTGATGTGCCAGTGTCTTTGTGCTAACGCTTAAATTATATTTAATACTTAAAAAAAAAAAAAAAAAAAAAAAGCAACATGAATTATTGGTCTACCAATAATGGGTGAAATGAGTAACAATGATTGTTCATTTCCTGCCTAATATGTCAAACCTCGTGAGAGATGTAACCAGTCAGTTCTTATAGTTTATCTTCATTTTATACATCAACTGATCAATGCCGTTAATATTAAGTGTTCATTTGTCATTCAGGAACACAGCACACAGTGTGGACAGCACGAAATTCTTCCTCTGTTTTTAACCCATTCACCAAGTGATTCAGTGGGCAGCCAGGAACACAGCACCCGGGGAACAGGGTGTGGGGACGGGACCTTGCTCAGGGGACCTCAGAGGTGCTTCCAGCAGTCTTAAGAATCGAGCTCATGAACATCTCATCACAGGGGCAACTCCCTCACCACTAGGCCACTAGCTGCCCCAATGGGTTGGAAGCAGGAAAACAATTGTGATGGTTAGTTGATTGGGTCAAAACATCTATAATGTTGTGGGGTGTTCCTGGCATACAGTACCCTACAAGAGTAATTCAAGATAGGAAAACAGCAACTAGCAACATGGTGATGAATGGCCAAGACTCACTGATCCCATAGAAGGCCAACTGCGGCACAAATCGCTGAAAACATTAATGCTTACTATGATCGAAAGGTGTGGGAACATACAGTGCATAGGCCATGTAGATGGTGTCCATGAAGACCACTGTCCAGTGGTATGCTCTGTTGTTAGGGGCCTCTTTCAGCAGAATAATGCACCCTTTCACAGGTGGTGGTGTTTTTAATGCCGTGGCTGATAGTTGAAGATTGTTTTGTTCTGAGTCAGTCACTTAGTCACATTTAGCAGGTGAGAAACTCTCCCCAAGGGGGAATTTTAGCTCTCCAAATAGCTTTTGGCACTGTGATGCAAAGCAGTGTTTTTAAATCATGCTACCAGCAAATACTTTTTGGTTCTCATTGTTTCTCTGTGCTCATTTGTCATGCTGACTAGCTCGGCCGTTCATTTATTTATTTGAATTTAGTTTGTTAGTCACTGTGTGTTTCTCACCTCACAGCATGTGTGAGAAAGCATTCATCACTTCGTTGTTTATCAAATTACATTGATTCACATTATTCACAGTTGATACATGTCTAAGGGAGGCTTGATCATAGACACACCAGAACCAACAGAGTAAATCGGATTTGGGGCTGTAATGTGTCAAACGTTGTGCCATTATGCTTCTGTGGGGTTCATCAGAGAGGTCTTATGCTGTCTGCAGACTCATCAGCTCTCTGTATTGGGCTGAGAAATGAATTATCCCCGTCCCCTGCTGTCTGAATACAAACAATATCAGTGATGACAACCGCTAAGTGGCCTGTTCCTCTCCATTACTCTCAACTCTGTACTCTTGTAGCTGCAAAAGGTCTGCTGTCTGAAAAGGAGTGTGAAGGAGATGTAGCTGGTCTTGTTTTCTCTTTTGTCTTCATTGCCTGTAAAGCCTTGACTGGATAAGGCCAGCCTGGAAATAATCTTTAACCTGCTCATTCACTCTGATGACAAATATGGAAACAATTCTCTATCCTCCTCATTATTGCCCCAACACTTTTCCCACACTGTCAGCAACACATTACAGGCCATGGAGGACGTTTGGCAGATGTGTATCTCAGACTGAGGTCTGCACTCTTTTGTTGTAGGTGTGACTGTGTTTGCATGCTGTGGGTCGGCCCGTTGTTTTCTAAAGCATTTTATAACATTTTGGACAGACAATATTCGCAAGACAATGCACATAAGTACTGTAAAAACACGAGAGCCCCAGCTGTGCAAGGACACCAGTCCCCCACACTCATAGTTTCTCAATGCCTGTGTAGTGTAGCTGCACTCTTAAAAATAAAATGGACAATAAGGGGGTTTTGGGACAGAGTCATAGAAGAGCCACTTTCCCCAAAGTGCCTTTCAAAATAGCCCTTATAAAGTGAAATGTGGAAGTACAAATAAGTCAAACAAATTGTCTTACTGAAGTGTGTATTAATACAAATGAGTGAAAACAAGTTATAGGTAATAACTTTAAATAAGATATGTTTAATCTACATGTTTTACACAAGTTTAATTGATCTGTTAAATTGATGTGTTAAATTCAGCATGTAAACTCAATAATTTTGCAATCATTGAAGTGTGCTCTCTGTAGAGAATGTGTACATATTTCTTCGCAAAAGTTGTCATTTAACCAGGTGTGGCCAAACTTTTGCATCTGACTATACGTTTCTAGGTAAGGCTGGGATTTAAGGCTCCTCTAAGAATCAGGCACCATTTAGGAACTTTTGTTTTTTGAGAATGTAGTTTAGAAGAGGAGAGAAATTCATGGAGTGTCCCTCCCAGAGCTTGCTGTTTAAATGCATCAGTCTGACATGAAGTGCTTTGAGATTCACTTTGAACTGCTACATTTCTCAGCAGCACAAGGGCATCAGCACCTTCACCACAGGACTGCTAACACAGGCCTATTTATCCTTTAGACCATCTCAGCTAACTAGTTAGTGCTCTCGAATTCTTTTTGTGTGTGTCAGCGTGACACTCGGGGAATGACTGCTTGTGTCCTCGTTTTTGTTGACTCTTTTGATCATGCCTCCACTTTGATTGTGCGAAGTTGCTTTGCTTTAAATCAACAGCCCCCCCCCCCCCCTTTTCTCTTTCTCTTCTCTCAGTGGGCACCCATTCCTCGTTCAGCAGTTGCAAATGTCTCCAGCTCCTCCTTCATATATTGATGGCTGCTGTAGTGTCTCTGTTTCTGGTCTGATTTAAAGGCATGTGGGATCTTCTGCCTATTCTATTGATCCTGCTGGGAAAAGTGAGGGAGGTGTCATTCTAGAAATCTTGTGCAGGTCATAGGATGTTAGATTGGATGTCTGCGGCGTTCAATTCATGATGGATGATGGGTATGATGAGAGCATGCAGTGGACTCATGCCCCCCTGTGGCAGCCTCTTCACCGACACACATGCACAAACACACATTCACACAATACACTGAGACTACATTGATAACACCTTTACATATTTTCTCCCAGATTGAACGTTTGTATCATGACAGTTAATATTCAGATTTATTACTGTCATTAGTACCCACAAGCATTTAATTGTCTAGTTGGTCACTTACCACACTACATAATGAGACCTAAGAGCAGTAAATCATGACATTGGGGAAAAAGTCTGTTTTGGTCTGACCGTTCTTACACATGACCACATATTGGTTAATTCTGATTTGAAAAATTCAGATTTTTTTGGTTCACTGGTTCACAGTTTGAAATCGCAATTTGAAGCTGTGAACATTTTAAAGGGGAATAGCTGCAATTATAAATAATTGTGTTTATTGGAGATTATTTTTAAAGGCCTGTACTATCAACAGCACTGCCTGAAGTGTAAAGTGGGAAACAGCTAGAAGTATGGAGCTTGTGAAATGCATGCTGATGAATAAGGACAATCAAAAGCAACCAAACCCCATCTTACAGACTCTTAGAAACACACTTTTCAGTGTTCAAGCCTCAATCCAGAAATTTTGCTCTTGGGGATACAAAAACTGACCTGGACCTTAGTTTATAGAAACCTGTTACAATTTAAATTACAATCACAGAACTGATTCCGCAAAAGTCACAGTGACCGATTTTCACTTTGCTTATCAAACCGTTAGATCCATCTCAAATTCAGGCACCATAAGCCAGATTTGAGTCACTTTAAGGTGGTCAGACTTTGAGCTAGTTTGCTGGGTGTATGCAAATTCCACCTTGTAGCAGATGAAAATGTCTTCATTGATGACCTATGTATGAATGTGGCTTTGAGAAAACCTCTTAAACAACTCATGTGCCATGTATGCTCATTATGTTTGGGAAACTTTGTAGTCATTCCATACTTCCAAAAAACTCAGATTAGCAGTGTTTGCAGAGAAAGAAGGGAAAATGGAAATGTAGAAATATCAAGTAGGCGACACTGGCAAATCCTTCGACTCACTTCACAGCATGCCATATACTCACAATTCACTGTTTATAGATAAATAGCTTTCAGAACTGAAAGCTTCCCATGTTTTTCTGATCAGTGCACTCCTGCAGCTCTGCTTTGGAGCTTATCTCTGTGTTTGCTGGAGCTGCTTTGCCAGCCTGTTGTGTGTTTGTGTGCAGCCTTTCCCACTCTAGAGCGTTTGTAAGGTTGATGCCGTGTGTTTGTGTGTGTTTGCGTGTGCGCGTGCAGGATCTGTCACTGCGAGGGTGATGACGAGAGTCCGCTGATCACACCGTGCCACTGCACGGGGAGTCTGCGCTTTGTGCATCAGGCCTGCCTGCAGCAGTGGATCAAAAGCTCAGACACGCGCTGCTGTGAGCTCTGCAAGTTTGAGTTCATCATGGAGACCAAACTGAAGCCATTGCGGAAGGTAACTACATGTGACACACACACACACTTTTAACAGTAGTCATATTTATTTTCTCATTCACTTGCTATATACCTTTATGTATTAGCAAGTGCAGATGTGTTGTGGAAAATATGCACCTTAAGATAGGATTGGATAAGATGAACCTTAATTACTCCCACAAGTGGGAAATTTGCATTTTCACGGCAGAAAGTGGACAGTACAAAGAATAGGACAAATGGAAAAAGTAGAATAAAAATACGAATGCGAACTATACAATCTAGGAATATAAAAATAGGAGAAAATAAAAAATGTGCATGTGTATTGTAAAAGTGTATACTTTTGAAGAGGTGTGTGTATGTGTAAACTTATATAAGTACATATGTAGACAGTGAGCATATGAGCATATCTATGTATATATGTACAGAGTGGATGTATAAATAAATAAATATTAGAACACTGGGGATACGCACACGCGCGCGCGCGCGCACACACACACACAATGGAGTAACAGTCATTGACCAAAGACTTATACCTAAACTTAATAGACTGGTTAGTAGACTTATCAACCCCAACAATGTTACCGCTCCAAATACAAAACAGATAATAACAGGGACCGGATATTGCACTTTTTCTCCTGTATATTTCATAATAATTAATAAAGCAAACAAAATAAATCTAGGAAGGAAAATATTATTGTGTTAAGGAAAGAAATAGTAAAGTCCCTTGGGGCTTTTGTAGGGTATTGTCTTGTGCTTTCATGTCTTGTCTTTTTGTGGGTGTTTTTTTTGTTTCGTTTTTGGACCAGATGATGAGCTTTGTAGCTCAGGATAATATTACTATGACCTTTACTGAGAGCTGTAAAGCCGCTCAGACCAATAACACAATAAAACAACTGTACAAACATCAAATAAAGCATGGGATCGTGATATGACCGTGTAGTGGGATGTTGCAAGACCAGAACTACACTCTCTGAAACCTGCACACAGGCCACAGCACTGCAGACTCCAGTGTTCCACCTCATTACGCAAACCTGATTCAAGTTGATTTATCAGCAAGATGTTCGAGGAGAGCGAATGCTAATCTTCATAGTGCTGGACTTGATTTAGGTAGAGTGCGACTGACTAAATGTGCATAGCAGTGTATATAAAATGAAAATGCATAGCAATGTGCCGGATGAAACAAAAGTCAAGACTAATCATGTATTGCAGTTATCGCTAATTAAGGCTCTTAAGTGCGTGCCATGATCAGACCGATCTCAGCCCAGTAGATGTGGTTAAATGATCTTTCTTTTTTCGTTGAATACCACCTCACACAGCCGGGGAAGGCTAAACACTGCTTCATTCTCAGTAGGCTGTAATGATTAAATGCTGTGTGTTTATTAGTGGAGGCAACAAAATGCAATTCCAGGCAGTGCCATTATTAGTCTTTATTGCCCACCAGTTCCTCTTTCAATTAAATTTCCTGTGTTGTGTGTCTCACACTGAGCATCAAATGGTGAGTCTCTGGGTGGCTCGTGTACTGCCATGGGCTTTCAGCTCTAACAGGCTGCTGTTGAACATGTCATGGCCAGGTGCCTGGCAGTTACGCAGGGTAACCGTATGAGCACAATAGCAACAGTGACTGCATTCTTTTCCATTATGCCACATTATTATGCTCCCTGACTGATCCATCTTCTCATACTGAGCATGTATTAGGAGGGGGGAAAGGCAGCTTGCACATGCCCTACTTTTAGTGAGCGGCTCTTGCTAGTTTACCACATACAGAAGCATATTTCAAGCTAGCATTCTTCTGTTGAATATTTAACTGTTTCTGAGGTTCCTTGCATATATAGATATATATGAGACAAGCCCCCCACTAAACCATGTATGTGTATAGATCTTCAGTGGCTTTGTAGAAGAGCAGAATTTTAAAGCTCTGGGTGGCCTTGATTCTCCGCAGAGGCTTCTCTGAACACCAGCTGCTTAGAGCAGAGATTTTTAGGAACATTGCTGAAATATACTTAATCATTTATGAATTTAAGTAAATGTTCTGCCTTTAGTGAGATCGAGAAAGGAATCTCAGTGTTCTAGACTTCTGTTTGAAGCCTAAAAGGATGGTTATGTATTGATGCGGAGTTCCTATTTTAATAATAGAATTCATTGATTAAGGGTTTTAAATGAGTTTTGTGAGCAGAACTGTTTGTTTGCTCTTTGGGTAAGATGTTATTTCTAGGGTTAGGTTTACTGAGAAACATGAGGTGAAGCTACTGCTCCAAAATCGTACAACCAGATTCACATCAAATATTTATAGTCATCTTAAGAGTAGAAAGACCAGTTGAATTCAGGCATTTAAGCTTGAAGTTCTGTGTCTTTGTATCGTCGATCGGCTCTAATCCTTGTTTATCACAACAATTTTGAGGTTATCATTATATTTATTATTCATTAACTAATAATAAATAATTACGTGTGTCTGTCTGTGTGTGTCTGTCTGTGTGTGTCTGTCTGTGTGTGTCTGTCTGTGTGTGTCTGTCTGTGTGTGTC
>JBBJLR010000153.1:12278694-12292052 GCA_037577145.1 Brachypetersius gabonensis
TAGTACCACAGCTACCATGAAGTGCTGTGGATAAACCATAGTAAAACTATGGGTAGTACCAAAGTACCATGGGGTACCATACTAAAACTATGGTTACTGCATAAAAACCATGGGACACCATAGTGAATTTTCATAAGGGAACCTGCCCATGCTAGACTACTCAGTAACGGGTCCGGTACTGACTGTGTGACAATCAGAAATCTGAAAATCCATTTGTACCAATTTTGAGCAGCTGTTATTTGTCGGTTGTTGTGGTGTAAAGGTAACTAGTGAAGACAGCTGAGTGAATTTTGCATGATCAGAAAGGCATAGAGGCTGCATGCAGCATCAGCCACAAGAGAACAAGAAGACTTGATGTTAAGTCTGACTGTCACATAGTGACTTCCAGCAAAACAGAGGACAGAGAACTGAATAACAAACTCATGACATGACAACATTCAACACCTGCCTCTAATGTAATACAGGGGCACATTAGTGAGATCTGTGTGGTAGCTCAGTCAAACTAAAACTCCCTGATTAAGTACAGTAGCAGACAGGGCTAAATAGATGGTCTGCGGTGCCTTGCTTTAAAAACAGTAATTTCCCACTGATTTCCTCTTAGGATTCAGATAACAACCAGCTTTTATGTTTGAATGAAATTATTATAAACATTAAAATGTGTCCATATCCCTGCTGCTTTTACATTATAAACATTTGTTAGAATGAAATTAGTATAAATATACTGAAATTGGTCCACATGTTAATTGCTGATTTTATTTTAATAAAATTGTATACAATTTTGTTTGTATGAAATTATTATAAATATACAGAAATTTGTCCAGATCTTAAGTGACGCTTTTATTTTCTAAACAAGTATATAGGTATCATCTATTTCTTGATGAGAAGGCTTTTATATTGAAACGTACAGGCAAGCTCACGTGGTGCAGTTGCAGCTCCTTCACGCCTCTCTGCAACTCTGTGTGTAAAAATAAATAAACAAATGTTTACATATAACATGTTAATATTTTAATGCGTTGACTGACGAGAATAAATGAAAATACTAGCAAAAAAACCTTTGGAGAAGTAATAATATGAAGTGAAATGTGCTGGTGTTTTAGTTCAGGTCAGTTCAATATTGACACGACTGTAAGCATGTTCAGTATTGCCATAGAAATGGAATGAAACAATTAAAATGTAACAATAAAATAAGGTAATATATCCAATACTGTTACTACTAGTAATAATACTATTGACTTAAAATACAGGTTTAGATTTCAGAATCAGAAAACTTTATTGGGCTTATGATTGCAAAGACACAGAGAAACAGACAAGAACAATGTAAACTATAAAGAGTAAATAAATTCAATAAAAAATGTTGAAAATAAAAGCTCAATATGAAATGCAATGTGCTACAGAAACAAATGTTGTTTAAGTAGTGACGTTTCTCATAGTTATACTATTGCACATAAGATACTGATTAATTATAGTAATACTTCAACTACTACGAATTATAATATAGAAATAAAATACAGCCACGGGTTTAAGGAGAGGTGGGAGCCAGAATTAGGGTTAGGTTATAAATACAGATGCATATAAGTGTATAGTTTAAGTTTAAATTGTCCGTTCTGTTCTACGTGAACACACCACACCAGTGAACAGCATGAAATACAGAGAAATAAGATAAGTTAAGACAAGATAAGATAAACTTTTATTAGTTCCACAAGTGGGAAATTTGCATGAATTAAGTTTACAAATACAGATACATATAAATTAATTATTATTTTTGTTATAATTATTGTTGTTTGTATGTAAAAACCTCAACGTAGTTCTCTCCTACCTCTCCTTAAACCTGCTGCTGTACTACTATTAGAAATACTGAAATAAATCAGCAGGTTTAAAAAGAGATAGGAGCAAGAAGTAGGTTTAGGTTTACAAATACATATACTGTTATAGTAAAACTGTTACTACCTATAATAATAATAATATTGAAGTCAAACGCAGCAGTAGGTTTAAGGAGAGTTACGAGTTAGATTTACAAATCCAGATAAATATAATAATACATGAAAGAGATATGAGCTACAGTTATGTACAGCTTGTCTTTCCTGGCAGGCAGTATGGCTCGTGCCTCTTTGAGGGTCCTGCGGCTCTGAAGGGTGGGAGCTGACTGCAGTTCAGTCTCCTTCAGTTCGCCCTCCAGCCGTTGCGCTTCTCCACGGCCAGGCAGCCTCTGGGAAAAGTTGGTTAAACTGACTTAAGTCGATCCCTAGACCAATCTAATAACAGGTACGAATTGACAACAAAGTAAATCACGATATGTGCCAGCATACTCGTTTAGGACGTCGCGGAGGCTCGTTTTTACACTTTGATGTCTGGTTGTTAGCTGCTAGCTGACTGGCTAGGTTAGCTGACTGGACATAAAGATGCTTGTCGTGGTCTGTGCAGCACGCCAGCTATGATGTAAATGTGTCAGTTGTTATTACAAAACGAGGACAGTTTTTTTTCTTAGCTATAGCATGCCCTCCAAATTGTACACATTATTCAAACGAGAACGGTGCAGCTCGTGGCTTTAGCATCGTGCAGGCTAACGGTAATGGCACAGATTGAAATCGTGAAGCCACCCTGCTGACCGCTGCTTACAGCTGCACAGAAAACGTGCTCAGGGACTCTGGCTAATTACTTCCATACATTTGCAACAGAAATGCTAGAAATGAGGTTTCGCTGCTTTCTACTTGAGCTTGTTACAATATTTGGACAATATTTGGGACGCCTGACCATTACACCGAGAATGACTTGAATGACACTGCGTTCAAATACGTAATACATTAATATGGAGTCGCTCCTCCTGGAGCTATAACAGCTTTCACTCTTCTTGGAAGATTTTTCCAAAAGACTTTGGAGTGTTTCTCTGGGAATTTGTGCCCAATCATTTTGAAGAGCCTTTATGAGGTCAGGCACTGATGTTGGACGATAAGGCCTTGCTCGCAGTCTCCGTTACAGTTGGATAGGGTTGAGTTCTTCAACACCAAACTCATCCAACCATGTCTTCGTGGACTGCTTTGTGCACTGGGGCAGAGTCTTACTGGAATAGTAAAGATGTTTCCCCAAACTGTGTCCGCGAAGTTGGAAGCATGGCGTTGTCCAAGGTGTGTTGGTATGCTGAAGCATTAAGATTATTCTTCACTGGAAGCAAATAACCTAGCCCAAACCCTAAAAACGGCTGTGTCACTATGCTTTTGTCCACATAGTGTATGTTGGCTCACTAGCTAAACGGCAGCACACTGTTCCCAAAAAGTAATGTGACGCAGCTGCTGGTTCAGCTGTGCAGACTGTAATTGGCATGTGATTTGGAGCTTTCTAAACGTTTATCATTTGAGAATTACAGCAGTTCTGAAACCATCTCCACTTGTGTGCTAATCCACACACTGTGGGTTATCTGCCTTTGTCATGTCGTTGTGAACACCCATAGTTTCTGACCACAGGGCCTGTCTGACCCAGATAGCATCCCGTTCTAAAATATTTTCGGTTTGTTTGGCTTCTAAATTTGATTTCGTGGTCTCTGTGGCTTCCTCTTACAGTAACCTGATCATAGACCTGGTTGATGAGAGGGACCTGAACCCAGATAATATTCTCAGAAGGCATTTCTTCATTCATAAACTGTTAAGAACAGATACATGTGATTGAATCATTCCTGAAATGTGTGTAGATGTATTTGTCATGTTTAAAATATTTTTCTTACTCAAAGGACAGCATGATGGACAAGGACAAAACGAGTCACACTGACAGAGTTTAAAACATAAGCACACCAGAACTGCAGTAAATACTTTTCCAATGAAATCTGCACATGCAGTAGTTTTTGTAAGTTTTTGGGTAACCTGATTCTTAAGGTCACAAGTGATGTGTAGCTTTAGGGAGGCTAGCTCCTCTAGGATGCATAGATCTACCTGGATTTCCCAGTGCAATAGATTATCATGGAATACGTCAGTGTACAGAAGCCTATTTGAATGTAGTCACTTCCTCCTTCCAATGACTCAGAAAGGTGGGGCCTCCTGTCAGGTCAGATTAGCTCAGTCTTCTGTGTGCAACTCACAGGGCCAGTTTTCAGACTGCTAACTCTGCGTCTATTAGACAAATTATGGTAGTCTGGAGATAGAGCCCTGTAGATCTTTAAAAGGAATTTTGCAGTTAGGCAGTTTACCAGTTAGTTTTGTGCCGCATGCATGTTAGGTTTGCTGTGACCTCCTGAAGGGAGATGGGACTTGCATAACCATTCTCTGCTTTTACAGATAGAATGGCAGTCCCCCCATGCTATGCTGATCTTGGAAAATCTGCCAAAGACATTTTCAACAAGGGATATGGTAATATGACTGAATATGGGAATCTTGGAGTACTTATAATTGAGTAGTACTATTGTGCATGGTTCTGGATTGTAAATAT
This sequence comes from Brachypetersius gabonensis, assembly GCA_037577145.1. Taxonomy (NCBI): domain Eukaryota; kingdom Metazoa; phylum Chordata; class Actinopteri; order Characiformes; family Alestidae; genus Brachypetersius; species Brachypetersius gabonensis. Next base: position 12,283,108 of record JBBJLR010000153.1, read on the forward strand.
TTCCCTGCTTTGTTTGCTGAAAGGCTTTGGACTGGTGAAGCTTGATGTCAAGACCAAATCAGCCAGTGGAGTGGTAAGTGCCTGAAGTTACCAGCTCTATTTATATATAAATAAGGAAGTATTTGTTTCCTGTCTTTAGTGCATCAAAAGTCTTCATGTTACTAGTAGTGTTGAATTCATATAAAGTGTGAACATGTGTGAGGTGTTGCTTTTTCCTGTATCTTGGTAGGAGTTCAAGACTTCAGGGTCCTCTAATACTGACACTAGCAAAGTGGTGGGCAGTCTGGAAACCAAATACAAGAGGTCTGAGTATGGCTTGACCTTTACAGAGAAGTGGAACACCGACAACACCCTGGGTACAGAGATCACCATCGAAGATCAGGTACGACAGCAGAGACGGAATTGAAAGGTCTGACTTCTGTGTTTTGTAGTTTTACTGTACTTAATACTTTTATTCACACTGTTTGTAGATTGCAAAGGGGCTGAAGTTGACTTTTGACACAACCTTCTCACCAAACACAGGGTACGTTTCTTTATATACTAGAGCTGTGTCCGTTTGTGAAATTGTAGGTGGCATACGGCTTTGTATTTGTGAAGGGAGCACAAACGTGAACAGAAACTCAAAGGCTTATTAATGCTTACACATGTATGTTGTTTACAGAACATTTGTTGCTGTCCAACAGGGCTTAGCAGCCGCTGTAACTTGATACCTTATTGAGCAAGTCTATGTTATGTGTTTTGACAGACAGTGCTGTTTCTATTAATTTTTTTCATGACTGTCTGGCACAGGTGGTCTGATGTAACAACACTGCTACTGTTTTCTAAGGAACATAAGTCATGTGAGAATGCTGAATGTCTTCGAGTAGTGTCTGTTATAGCTTAGACCACCTGACTGGGTCTGCATTCTCATATGACCATAATGTTGGCATCACATTCTCTGAGGTATAGCTGTGACCTGACCATTTCATAACAGTGGTAAAAGGACATAGTGAATGACACTGCTCGCCACTGCAGCAGTAATTTTAAAGGCCTAGTGGCCTCTCTTTTGCACCAGTGTTGAAAAAAGATTGCTAGTATTTATTTATGCTTGATGGTAGTATTTCTGTAGATGCTTTTATGATGGCTTTTCACTCCAGACAAAAATTTAAATCCAGCATTGTATGATTTTTAAAAAAATTTTTTTTTGGACCGTTGACCGTGAATGTGGCCTATTTAAAGAACAGTCTTTATGCAGACCACAGCTAAAAGTACAGCCTGATTTATGGTGCAGAGAGAGAGAGATTCATTATTCCCTCCACCAGCACAGTTAAGCATTTTACCTGGATGCTCAGTCTTAGTTTTACAGTCTGTGTTTAAATAGTAGCAGCAGGTATATCATATGAGTTTAGGGAGTTTACCGTGAATCTTTATGTATAACTGGGGTTGGTCCATTGTTGACCTGCATTGTTCCTTTTGTCAACATCACCCATTATTTCAGTACATTGAGAATATTTGCATTCTATGAATTATAATTGAGCAACATGACTATTTTATAGCTCTCAAAATATGTCGTTTTTGTGATGCACAATAAGCCTTTTTTAATCATTTTGTGGAAGAGCATCAGTATTTGAATACTGACCAGGAGCATATTTTATTCTAAAGACTGCTTAGTTATAATTATTGAATTTGATTAAGGGCAAAACAGGTGTGTAATATGTTTGAATACCTTCACATGTTATTTGAAGCATATTATGTAGTGAAGAAATATTTATTATTGCTCAACCCCAATATTGTTTCATTTTATTCACAGACTGTGATTTTATTTTATTTTTTGTAAAACATTGTCTAAAATAAAACAATGACTTTCAACAGCAAGAAGAGTGGAAAAGTCAAGACTGCCTACAAACGCGAGTTTGTCAACTTGGGCTGTGATGTCGACTTTGACTTTGCTGGTCCAACTATCCATGGTGCTGCAGTGGTCGGTTATGAAGGCTGGCTTGCGGGCTACCAGATGTCCTTTGACACCGCCAAGTCAAAGATGACCCAGAACAACTTTGCTGTAGGTTATAAGACAGGTGACTTCCAGCTGCATACCAATGTGTAAGTACAAAGCCACATAGCTGTCTCAATGAAAATTATTTTTTGTGCACAAATTGATTTATAATCATAATGAGAACTGAAATTTCTTAATGAAACTTAAAACATGAAATACATTTTCTTCAACCTCAAGTCTACTCTTTAATAGAGATATGAGGAAAACATCTGTGGTTTGGTTTTGATTTAAATTCCCCCTGCAGTAATGATGGTTCAGAGTTTGGTGGTTCCATCTACCAGAAAGTGAGTGATAGTCTGGAGACAGCAGTGAACCTCTCCTGGACTGCAGGCAGCAACAGCACACGCTTTGGCATCGCTGCTAAATACCAGCTTGACAAGGATGCCTCAATCAGCGTGAGTGCAAGACACTTCACTCAAAATGTTAACAATAAGAGCAGCCGTTGGTGAGATCAGGGTGTAATCTTTAGCTGATGAAACATCCTTTTTTGTAACTTCTCATATTGGCAAATTCTAAAGTGGAAAATAGAATTTCTGCTTCACTGGTTGCGCATTATAGATTTTAGAGAGGTGATAAAAATTTGTAAAGGACAAATAATTCATTTAAAAGGCAAAACTGTCTAACTTTCCATAACCCCTCTGTAAACATGGTCATCATAACTGTTTTTACCACTGAAGTGTTTATTAAATACCATTGAAGGGAAATTCTAGACAGTGGTGCACTTCGGCAGTGTATTTTGAGCAGTTTTGTAGTGTAGATGTAGTGTCTCTAGCTAGTTCTTGGTTTTCAGGTATTATAAGCGCTCTAGAAAACAACTTCTGGGCTAAATGATGAATCTTGCTACATAGAACTTTGTCTAAAGTGAATTTTGCTTATTATACTTTGGAAGAATGTTACACTTCCACTGTATCTTGTCTTGGTTAATGTCAAAAGTTTACCAATCTTTTTTCTTTTATCATCTGTAGTTTTGTACTATATTACACTTTTGCTGGATTAATGAACAGGGAAATGCTAAGACATAATTTCTCGGAGTGGTAAACTTTTAATTTCACTTTTCTTGCAGGCCAAAGTGAACAATACTAGTCTTGTTGGTGTTGGGTACACGCAGACCCTGAGACCAGGTATGTTTTCAACTAAATCTTAGTCAACGTATAATGCTTCCATATCCTTAACTCTGACATTTGAATAGTAATTTATTATAGGATTTAAATAGGCAGTGTGTATATGAAATGTTAAATATTTTATTCTTTTGCTAGAAGTTTTTTACCTCATCATACTTGATTTTCCAGTAATCAAAATCAGCAGCCTTCAATCATTTTGTTGCCTCATTGTGACGATGCTACAATGGTTTTACCCAGGTGTGAAGCTGACCTTGTCTGCCCTGGTTGATGGAAAGAGCATCAATGCTGGTGGCCATAAGCTGGGCTTGGGGTTGGAGCTGGAGGCCTAAACTCAGCTCTTGCTCACATCAGGGACGAGGGAATATCAGAGGAATCTGGCCTTAAACCTGTCTCCAACTTAACCAGCAGGGAAATATTGGATGGGATGGGATGTGTTCAGGGGCAACAACAGAAGCAATCATTTTGCAACCATTTCAGTGGTGTTTATTTTTCCCTTCCCCGTCATGGTACCTGTTTTTGGTTTGTAGTTGTTCATTTCCTCACCTGAATCCAGCACTGCCATGGCAATGAAATACTCATCAATTTGCAGCAGTGGGCATCCGAGTCCACATGTTACCTCTCCAGCAAAACGGTGGTGATTTGAGGGAATGTGACAAACTATGTCTCCGATTTCACCCTTTGTATCATCTGATATTCCTTAGTCGTCTGAACGCAGCTCATGCAACCACTTAACTCCATTTTAAAGGTTATACCTGCTATTATTTAAACACCGTTACCTGTTTTTTTTTTCCTTCTCTTTACACACAAGGACATACTTAAGCTGTATTGTACCATTTTTGATTTGTCAGCCATTGGGATTGAAACGTGGTTGTACTTGAAGCCTGCCCTTAAACTAAGCAGTTTTTTGGGTGGCCCAATTAGATGAATGTCTGAAAGTAATGGAACATAATTTGGGAAGGCATGGCTGGCTTTTTGTTCTCTGCACAGACGACTAGGTGAAGCTTATGGTAATGCCAAATTGGGTTCTCTGGATGTGGGTTCTGTACCAAAAGCGTTCAGTGTCACCATCACGAACTTGCTGACGTTGTGCTTTCATTAAATCTTAGGGGTCCTTATGTGTATGAGTAAACTTTTCAATAAAGTCTTTGAACTCCACTAAAAGTTTGATTGTGACTGCTTGACATGACCTTTGATAGTGAAAGAGCTCATCAACAAGAGTATAAACTTCTCAAACTGTCATCAGAATAAACGTGACTTTAAACTACAGCGGAGTCCTGTCTGTCATCAGTTTTGGGCAGACACCAGTGAAGAACATTGAATTTAATACATGGAATAAAGTTCTCCGTTGCTGTGACGGATTTCTGTCAACTGAGGGCACTAAAGGTTAATAATGAAATTGATGCAGATCCAAAGGGGGAAAAAAACGGGAATGATGGGTGGAGCTGAACAAGCTTCGGCAGACAAAGTTCTGGAAAGGCTGTCTTTTTCTTTGATTTAATTGTTTTAATTATTTTTCCTAAATATAAACATGATTTCGGCAGTTCTCTTATACATTGATGGCTGTGGAGTAGCCATTGTGGGCGTGGCCTGAGGTCTCATATGAACTTTCATGAGGTTTGGTCACTGTATGGAGACTGAGACTCTGTCCTCCCAAAACTGCATTCATTTCAGTGGGGTGAGAAATGAATGCAAGTCAATGGGGGAAAAGGGATGAGCGAAAGAAAAGGAAAAAACGAGTGCTGGTCATCAACGACCGCATTTGTGTGTCGGGGTCGTATTGCCTGATGCTTCACAAGAAGTTTGGTGGGTTTTGGACAAAGCGTGTCCGAGCAGGACGATCCGAAAGTTGAGGCCTATTCATTCTCTATGGCATTTCGCCCATCTTTGTGGGCGTGTAGCGTCACCACGGTAACGCGAAACGCCAATAAAAGTAATAGCACACCTCGCGCTGACAAGCCGAACGTTTTCATATATAGGTTGCCTGGGCGCGAGCCACGGTTCGGACCGCATTAGGTGCGACGAAGAATAATAAATAAATATATAAATAAAGACAGAAAAAAATCGAGGTGAATAATCGCATGTGGCTGCCATTAGAATGAATCGAGGTGAATAATAATATGGGGATGCCATTAAAGTGAATGGAGCCTTCGGCTCCATCCATTTTAATGTGCAGGCCCTAAAAAATAAAGAAATAAAGAATTTGAGGTGTATAATAATATGGGACTGCCCTTAATAATACGGCACAATAATAGGCTAGTATTTTACATTTATAAAAAAGATCGGAATAGAACGGAAGTTCTAAGATTGGGTTATGAATGGCCTCATTCGCTAATAGTAGCTAAAACAGGTCGGGAAACAGTGGAGAAAACCCATCTCTTAAATAGATAAAGAAGCCAAAACTCCAAAACTCGATATTAAGGACAGTGGCTCCGGTGTCGCGAGAGCTTATGCTCCATTAAAAATAAATAAATAGCAGCAGTTTTGGAGTTTTCTTGCTTTTAACAGATGAATGGCAGTGGGTAGTGTTGTGTAGTGTTGTCGTTCGCGATCTTTTAAGTGAACGTACTGAACCCTCGCCCCCTTTCATCTCTTCCGTCAGATTATTATTTTTTTTGCTTTAATCCATGATCTTATAATGGAGGAGAAATGAGCAAGTCCTTTTAAAAATGGAGACTAAATGGAAACTTGCACAAATGTGTAGAGTATGAACTAGTTCTTAAAGTTTTTATATGGCTATGTCTACTGGAGAGAGAGAGTGGTTTGAGCACTGGTCTCACAGCAGTGGGGTCGTTTCTATAGTTAACCTGTTACATGGATTTTAATTTAAAAAAGGTTAAGTAGATGTTTATCATGATTGCTGGCTGTTGATTAATGTAGATTAAGTAAATGTACAGGATGGCACAGGTGCTGCTTGGTAGATTATACACTATATGGACAAAAGTATTGGGATGCCTGACCATTAGACCAACGGGGACTTTAATGACTGCATTCAAGTGCATGGAGTTGCTTCCCCCTTTGCAGCTAGAACATCTTCCACATCGGAAGGCTATCCACAGGATTTTAGAGTGTTTAAGTGTGTGTTCATTCATTCTGTAGAGCATTTATGGACTCGGGCACCGAGGCTGGGCGAGAAGCCTGGTTCACAATCTCTGTTCCAGTGGCGTGGGGTTGAGGTCCGGGCTCTGTGTGGGCCAGTCAAGTTCTTATGCACCAAAACTCATCTAAACATGCCTTTATGGAGCTTGCTTTGTGCACTGGGACACAGTCATGCTGGAATTGAAAAGGTTCTTGGAAGCATGGCATTGTCCAAAATGTCTTGGTATGCTGAAGCATTAATATTGTCCTGCGCTGGAGGTAAGGAGCCACCTGAATTCAATAAGTATACTTTAGTAAGGGACTAAAGAATATCAGACTGTGGGTTCCTGAATTTCAGCACAATTTAAGGTTGATTCTTAGAGTTTTTTGTGAAATTTATCTTAAGTTCGGTTCTGTAAGATGTTTCAAAGAGTTACGTTTGTGATGTCTGAGGATCTGTTTGTCGCAATGTTTAGCCTGGCTTTTAGAGGCTCAGTATAAATGTTAATTTGTGGGCTTAAGCATCAGATATACTTATAGAAAGAGATTTTCTTGGGTTTTTTTTTTTTAGATAAACTCACAGGAAGGTGAATCTGGTTTCACATTACACTCAAAAGAAACTGGAAAAATGTTTACCCACTGCACAGAGACATTTTTGTTTTTTAGAGACTAGCTAGTAGTTTTCTGATGATAAAGCTGGTGTAGCTGTTTCAGATCAATCTCCACTTTAGTCATTTATCTCAGTACTGGTTTAAAAATAAGTGGAGGTTAGAAGTCCATTCCATATCCTTTACATTATGGGTAATCTTTTGTAAATATTCTGTAACTTTCCTTTATGAAAGTCATTCTAATTAGACGTTAAATTAACTAGATCATCTGATGGTTCTCTTGTTTGTTTTGGGTGAGACTTAACTAAATAAACGCCTTTGGATGAACTGGAACGGAGATTGTGAGCCAGACCTTCTCATCCAACATCAGTGTCTGACCTCATAAATGCTCTACCTAATGAATGGGCACAAATTCCCACAGAAGCCTCAAAATCTTGTGGAAAGCATTCCAAGAAGAGTGGAAGCTGTTATGTACCCCATTTTGTGTAATGGTTAGGTGACCCAGTACTTTTGTGCATATAGTGTATATTCTCTTCTTACCTTTCACTCAGCCAGCCTAAACTCCAAAAAACAGGTGTGTCCTGATAATTGTGTCCAGTATACAGTACCGTTCAGCTAGAAGGTGAGCACTAAAACTAAGTTTTAAGTAAAGTAAATGTCACCTAAATGAATCTATTAGTATACTACACAAGACTGATGAAGCCATGCAGCAGCTCTGTGCTACTTGTACGATCCCAAGAGTCCCACAGCTTGAGACTGCAGCAGGATGTCTTCAGATTTCAGGCATTAATTTAAGTCTTCCTGCTGCACCCAAACCACAAAAATGCAGGTTTCACATGACTAAACACAGGATCAACAAGACTCTGCATAGTTAGGTAGTGAGAGGAATCCTATCATTATCCCCACCTGTACCTCACTGCGGCACACCTGAACCTGAACCTGAACCCGAGCCAGAGGATTTTCTGTGAAAGATCTCAGCCTAGACAAGTTTGAGACTCAGCTGCCCCATAAATGTGTGTCTATCTCCCCAAGGACTGTGAAATCTTGGGCACGAAGATGAAAAGCTCCAAGGATGATGATACTGGTCCAGAACTTTTCTGAGACTGAGCGGGAAACCCCTGAGGTCCATACAAGCAGGAGAAAAAAGTTTTCCAAGAAGTCAGTGGCAGAGCGCTGTGGGTTACTCGGTGTAAAGCCCCGTGTGTCTTTCAAACACCGCTGCCCCGTGTGTGAGTGTCCATCTCCCCAAGTGTGGATGATGTGGAGGAGGAGGAGGAGGAGGAGGGGGACAATGACTTCTAAAAACATATGAACAAACAAGATCATCTTTTACCATCTACCACCTGCTGATATTGCTCAGGCTTTATAACATATCTTCAATAAAAATTACTCATTGTTTTTCTGCTTGTACATCATTCAGGTTATACAGTGAGTGACTTCTTCAAATATACAGTATTTAGGAATTTCTTTCAATGGTTACAGGGAGGCAGTAGAAACAAAATCAGAGGTTTTATAGTTACTTAGTCAAGTTTGGATTTTATTAGGTAATTAAATCTGCTTTGGCCAGATCTTATAATGTGATATTTGTTTGGCAAACAATATTATTTAATATTAATCCTAAACAATCATGGTCAAGCCGTGCTCACGTAAGTTATCTGTGATGTAACATGTCTGTACTAGAAAAGTGGACACATTTCTGGTGTGAGGGCCACTGGGGACAGAACATTAAATACTGCACAGAATGCATGGGTGCCAGAACCATTATAGCAAGACCATGCTATCCCAAGAATACTAGTGGCACCTCTGAGGTAGCACTGGTCCCCGGGCGCTATGTTCCTGGTTGCCTGCCCGTTCACATGGTAAATGACTTAAAAGCCTTACAAGAACAATAAAATTGGTTATAGTTGCAAAAGTGGGTGGCCCAACTATCAAAAGCCTATATATTTGAATACATTAAAGTAATTGAAGTGTAATGGTCAGATGTCCCAATACTTTTGTCAATGTAGTGTATTTTTGTCAGAACCCAAAACTGTACATTTACATTTACGGTATTTAGCTGACGCTCTTATCCAGAGCGACGTACAACAGTGCTTAAGAAGTCCACAACTG
>JBBJLR010000153.1:12347172-12359942 GCA_037577145.1 Brachypetersius gabonensis
CGGTCTCTCGAAGGTCCGGATTGAAGGGGACAATTCTCACTGGGTTTCACCCATTGTTTGTGTGTTTGTGGGTGTGTGTGTGTGGGTGTGTGTGTGTGTGTGTGTGTGTCATGCATGTAAACATCCCTCAAGTAATGCCTACATTTATAAATGAAGAATAAGCACAAAATCTACTGTAAGTGTACCCGAGGATAGCTATACACATTCCTTATTTTGTAATATTGTGTTTTGGTACTGTCAGATTTCTTTCTTTGTAGGAATAATTTTGGATGCTCTTTGCTCCTGACACACATTTCTCATGTTTGGCTGGTTTCGTTCCCCGCTCAGAACTGGCTGTGCTTTTATTTCTGAATGCTTAATACAAAAAGAAAAGCAACAAACAAACACAAAAAAAACCCTCCTCTGACTCTACAAAAGACTTTTGTGTCTATTTGAAGCCTGTACAGCACAATAAGCTGACACATTATAAAGGAAACAATTGCTTCATTAGTAATAGGTGAGATCTTTTAAAAGGCACTTGCTGCCATGCTGGGCGAGCGTTAACAGGCTTTGGATTGTTGCTTGGATGGAACTAAATTAAGTTCATGGCTGACAGAATGGCTCAGAGATAGGAGAAACTCACAAAAACTTAATGCGTTTTTGGCACCATACATGGTCGGATTCCTTTTAGCCGCTTGAATGATGGAAATGGGTTTTCTTTGCCGGTTAAAGCCAGATGAAGGTATGTGTGACAAACACTCTGCACATGCTAAAAAACCTTTTTTTGGAAAAGGCAGCGATCAATTATATTTTTTTCATGCATGCTTACATTCGGCTATTGAAGGTTTGAAGATTTTTTTCAGTCCAATCGTATATTTGAGCCTAAAATTGAAACCTTGAAATGTTCTATCTCAAATGCATTTACTGGCTTGATTTATCCAGCTAGGTTGGCGGTGGATCTCCAACAGCAGCAGGGCCTCCATATTCATGTTTGTATGAGTGAATTAACTCCTCCTTGTGTCTCCCTCAGGTCCTTCTCACCCACGCAGGCCTCCCATTGAGCAGCAGGAGAAGCTCCATACCTGTCCAGAAACACCTGCAATCTCCACTCTGCTGGGACCGTGGCCTTATAGCCAGTGCTAGTTAATGCTGTCACACTCCAGAGAGACAGGCTGCTTGGAGGTGAGATGAGAAAGGAGAAGTAAGGCTGGAGGGAGACAGCAGGCAGAAGGGAACAGTTCTATCATTGTCACGAAGGTGAATAATTTGGTGCTGAGAAGGACCTTGATGTGCAAGCAAGCCTGGAGAAGCTAAATTTGTTTTGATCAGACCGTAGTACTGGAATGATAAGACACCAAAATGCGTCAGCAACAGGTTTTCCTCCCCGCCCTCCTTTCCTGCCACAAAAGCAAAGCCACAGTTGTCTCGTTCTACTCGTGGATAAGTCTCTACTTTTATTTAAGTGGACTAAACATCAAACGATGCTGGTAAGCCGAGGGAAGGAAGTCCAATGTCAAGTGGTTTTGTCGAAATCCTACCAGGAATTTTTGCTGAAGATCTTGGGCCTGAAGAAAAGCCTTCCAAGCAGTGAGCTGCTAGCCCTCCCCCTCTTCACCCTGACAAGCGGAGAGCTGCTTAAATTGAATTGACATGTCAGCAGGGGAGCAGCGCTTTGTCCCTGCTCTGGATGCCGGCATACTTAACCTTACCATTTAAAGCCTTAGCTACTACCCTTGGCACTCATGAGAAAGCCAGCCCTGGAAGCTCTCCTCAGACCCCCACCTCTTACCTCTGGTCCATTTTTTCCCTCTTTTTTCAACCCTTTATCCTCTCACCCCCCACCTATTCCTCACCCCTCCCACCATCTCTCTTGCTCACTTGGCAGTTATGATGGTCATGTGATCGGCAGCTTTTGTTTTACATTGTAATCTAGCCTGGACCGTCTGGGTTTCATTTACAGTTAAGTGCAAGACATCCACAGAGAAGCAATGAAAGAGGGAGGGAGCAAGGTATTGAAACAGATAGAGAGAGAGAAAGAGAGGAACAGGATATAGAGAGAAGGTGGAGTTGGAGGGGTTGAGTGAGTATAGCAGGAAGATAAAGAGGCAGAGCGAGAGAGGGAGAGAAACAACTATGTTTGAAGTGGGGCCCTAATGTAGTGGGGATGGAATCTGTCACTCAGCTTATTGCATGTTGATGACTCAGGGCAGTTTCAGCTGTAAGCAGGCTATGATTTATGGAGACCAAGTGAACTCCTGCAGGCGAAAAAGCAAGTTGGGGATCAGAGCGGCAACAGGGCCCTTTTTTGGCGAGAGCCTGGCCCCTGCATTTTTTTCATTCATGCCAAACTGCTTTGCACGGCAATTAGCTCTGTCCTCATTTAGTCTCCCCAGTCCCAAAGGGTAATGAAAGTCATATATCATCTTCAAGGCTGCTAATTATCCAGCTCAGTTGCAGGTAGGCTTTGTAACAGTGAGAAGGGCCTGTCGGCCTGATATTTATTGCTCCTCCAATAAGCAAGTAAAAAATACTCTCTTGAAAGGTTGCCCACAGCCCTCGCCTCGCATCCCTGACATACCTTTTTGCAAATGTGCTAGTCAAAGGGGAAATGTCTTCATTCCACATAACTCATTTTTCATGCTGTAACGAAGCGTTCAACGAGAGACTGTGCGCAAGTGCTGGAAACCTGAGAGGAGACACATAGCGGGGGTCAGCTTGTCTCCACTGATTTACTGTGGGTTAGTTAATGCCAGGACAGAACAAAAAGAGAAGGAGAGCACACGGTCAGGAAAAAAAAGAGTCACTCCACTGTCACCTCTCATTGACAGTTTGCCATGTTTTACTATGTAATTGTACTGTAATTACTATTGTGTGTCAGGAGTCATTATGCCTTTTACACAGATGTGGTATATGAATTAATAATTTCCGTGCTGCATCAAACGGTAACTTCTGAGCCCACGGTCGTCTTCTTGCATGATTTATGACGTGAACTTGCAGAATTCACAAACATGTTCTACAAACACAGTCCACAGAGCCAAACTTCCTGAAACTTAATATTCAAGCTTTCATTTTCTTCCTCTCTCTCTCTCTTCCTTTCTCTATTTCGCTTTCCCCCTCTTTTTGGCGGCAGCATCATGGTTGTGATTATAAATTTAAGGGATGAATATGCTTGTTATAGGTTGTGACTTGTTGTACTAGCATCATCTCAATAAAAAATGATTGTGGTTTTTTCCCTGAGTATCTAGTCAGACTGAAACCATGTGATTTAATGTCAAATTAAGAGGAGTCATTTAGTTGAGTCTGTAATGCATGCAGTCTTGTTAAGCAGAGTTATTAGGGCCCTTGACACATTATGTTTTGCAGCGTTGCCCGCTCTCTCTCGCTTTACCAGCCCCCCCTTTTTGAGTCACTAGCACCGAAATGTGAAGGGCGTCTCAAATGGAAATATTTATATGGTTCCAAAATGCCTGAAGGGCATCATTAATGCCCATATTCAGAGATCTAAAATGTATGCGGGGTACACTTCTGATTTCGGAGCTCGAGCATCTACATATTTTCTCAGACTAATGACTTTATATTTGCCTTGTTGCTTATTGCTCAGAGACATCATTTTTTTTCTCCTCCTGCAGAGAAAAGGAAACTGGCTGGATAAATAAGGAGGGGGGAAATAAGGATAAATGTAAAGCTTATGGAGATCAGATTTTTAATTACACTCAAGGCTCTGATGATAGCCTTATCTTCTGCCAAAGCAAGCAAACCATTGTACTGTAAAGAGCATGCCTAGCCAAACACCCACTACACTGTCACTTTGTTGACAGTTTTTTCCTGTTGATGTGCTAATGTAAAAAAAAAAAAAATAGGGAAAGAAGGTAAAAAAAAGCACAAATCACATCCGGTCCAGTGCATGGTTTGGAGCGAGACTGTGTTGGACGTGTGAGAGGAGAGGTATTGGCCAGGGTTAGGCCCGGTATCAGAGAGGAGACTAATTGTCAAGGTTACGCTTCTGAAGATGATTGATGTCAGGCCAGGCTTTCCTGTCAGCCTGTCAGGAGGCAGGAATGTTTAATGTTCTCATTATTGGTTGCGCTGTTGTGTATATTTCTCTGTCAGCGCTGCGGACCCATCTGAACTGCCAAAGCACTTCAAAGGCCTGCAGGTCATTTATCTTCCCCCTGACGCGCAGAGTGTTCTGCCTCAGCTGAGTGCCAGTGATTTGTTATGACTTGAGAGCCAGCTGACAGACAGCTCTTCTGGTACAGAAAAAAAGGATTCCTTTTTGTCACACTGCGAAAACATCAATGTCCCTGTAATGGGCTACAACTGTCAGAGGAGGCCAGCACCTGACAGTTGTGTGGTCGCACTAATTTGCAGCCCCGGTGACTTGCTTCCCCGAGTTTAGATTTGGTTATGGTGTCACATACAAACAGGTCACCATCTGCTGTTGGCTGCTAGAGGCCAGGAGAGAAGGGGGAAGTGACTGGGCTAATTGAAGACACGTCGTCATTTCATATTAATCACCGCAGCCTACGTATCTTATCTTTGAAGCTTGAGGGGGGAAAAAGGGGAAGTCATGACAACAGAGAGGGGCAAAGATGGAAGGAACATGCACCACAGGCTCAAGCTGGGGAGAGAACAAGAAACAGAGAGAAAAGGGGAGCGAAGGAGAGAGAGAGAGCGAGAGAGAGAGAGAGAGAGAGAGAGAGAGAGAGAGAAAATCAGATCTTTGTTTCCTTTCCCAGGCCATGACATGATTAATCGTTCTCTTCTGATCTAATTTTGGAACATGAAAAACAGCACATTTGTCTTGAAGAAAAATGATGTGCCGTACTGTGCAGATGGAAATTTCGAGCCCTGAAAAAGATTAAAGTGAAATTCCACTCCTTAGACCTAATCATGAGTTGTAGATTATTCTGTCGTTTTAACCAGATGGTAGGTTTGATTCAGCAGGCCCCTCCTTGTATTAATGAATACTAGACTGTTATATTTGACTTAGGTAAGTGAAACGTCTCTCATGCCTAATGGACTGCCAACCGTCGGGACACATGCCCTACCGCCGCATGCCCTTGCTGCATTTTTCATGTTTTATACTTATGTAGAACATTTTGTTTCCTTCTATTTTTCATCGTTGTCAGCCGTTTGCTAAATATTTTTATACAGGAGTGGGGGGAAAGAACAAACTTGTGTCCGCAGCTAATTTCCTCTTATAGGTCACAGCTATAACTCTGCAACTAAAACCGTCACCCAGGGCAAGAGGTGTGAAGAACTCAATAGTAACTTGATTAAGTTCCCAGTCAACATGTCTGCATACATGGCAGTATGTTAACCAACCTAATTATAGGAGAGAAAGGAGGAGGAGGAGGCTCCTCAGGCTGGTCACATGACCCTCTAGACTGGCTGGCCCTCTGGGAGTGGTAGAAACTCTTGTCACCATATACCTCTCTCTCTCTTTCTTTCTTTCTCTCTCTCTCTGTCTTCACCTCACAAACACTTGAATTTCTCAGCCCATTCTTCACTTGGTCCAAATTAGGTTATGAGATTAAATCCCTAAGGCGCACTTGCTGCACCCACACAGATATATAAATAGTGAGGACCATTCTTAGCAGTCTTCATTCAACAAGATTAGTGTTATATTTGTATGGGCTGGTGTTTTTTCAAAGTGCCCCAGAATGGACTGTAATCAAGAGAAATGGTAAAATAATTTTTGAAAATCAGCAATATAATCTTGCATAAGGATGGTTTGCTGTGTAATTGCCCATTTGAAGTGCTTTCATACACTTTCCTCACATAATGTTCAGCTGTAGTAAGGACTCATAATATCAAGTAAGATCATGGTGTACCAATCTCATCTGAAAACTACACAACTTGAGCTCTGTTTCCCTCTCCATTTTGGATTCCATTCAGTGACAGAAAGATTTGCTTTATAACATTAGTGAAACCCATTTTGTTCTATATAGAACTATTGTTAAAATGTCCTTTAAAGAACCAAAAATAAGATAGTCATCATCATTAAGTAGAGCAATTTAATCATGTAAAGAACCACTATTGCTTTTAAACCCCCTTTCTAAGGGTGTACTGTATTTTCTCTCATTATGTGAGTTGCTGTCTCCCTTATGCTCATTGGCTAGCACTATTGTGTTGTGCTATATGTTTGTTAAGCTGTCTACTTTATTAATAAACTTAACTTACAGACCCGACAAGAAATTGATATATTGATAATGCCTAAGGGATCTGAATTAGAAATTTGACTCTGGAAGATCAATTTGCGGTGCCTTCAAATATGTAGTGCTTGTGGAATGATGCTGGCAGTATTTCAGTGTGTGCCCCATCAATTTGAGTTAGTAAAGTGACTCCTTGCTGGAACTCTTGGAGACAGGAGTTTGGATCCCACTGAGATCCCACTTTTGTACCCGATAAATGAGGCATGGTCACACTTTGCCACTAACTGGAGGTACAGCATAGCTTCAGGTGTATTTAGCAGCATGCTGCTTTGCCACTGTCATCGCATGTGTATTGTATTTGCCTTAGAAATATGTTTGAAAAATACAGATTGTAAACCAAGAATGAGAGGGGAGTGAAAGCAAAAGCACCATGTTCATATGTCACACACTAAATAGTTCTAAATTAGAGCCTGTATATGCCTGTTGGAGACTACATTCATCATACTCAGCTTTGGTCTGTTTCTAACCACTTTGGCAGTAAGAGCTTCCACATGCCAAGAGAGAGAAAGAGGGAGCAAGTGGGAGTGAGAGAGAGAGAGAGAGAGAGAGAGAGAGGGAGTAGGAGAAAATGCAGGTTATCAGCAAAGTTTACATGTCTTTAATCAGTCTGCAGTTAATTAGCGGCTTCCACACAATGTGGCCGTTAGTCATTAATCATAGGAGCCTGGAGCGGTGAGGCTCCGTCCGAGACATTTGGAAACAAAAGTTTTGTTTTTCCGTGAAGGGTTCGAGCGCAGCCTGGCGTTGCCTTTCTTGGCCATTAGGCTGGAAATGAAAGGCCTTGTCACGGGGTTGACAGACAAGGGCCCACTGTTCAGCTCCCTGTTGGTCTTTCCCTAAACCAGCACTCCACAAAGGATGACTTCACTCCTTAAACAAAGCTTACACACATGCACATTTGGGTACGTTTGTCTGTGTGGCACTCAATGCAAGAAATGTCACGTCTTGCAGCCGGCCAGGCCTCTCCGACACTGTGCAGTAACCCAGCCTCATCCGGGAACATTCCTCGTTATGCGATACTGTGCTGTTGCATGTTGGAAAGATAGATATGGTGTAAATAAGTTTGGTTTGACATCAGTTTGTTGTTTACCTCATGAACAAGCACCCCTAGGTAACAGTGACAAGCCTCGCTGCGTGAAACCCGAATGTCCAGGCCTGCCTGCTGTTGATGGTGTTGAGATGGAGGCTTCCAAAATAATCCTTCCCTAAAATTCTGACGTGCGCATTTTTAATCTGGACTCAAGATGGGGGAAGGTGTCCATCTACCTGTCGGCCGCAAATAAATTCCGTTGGCTGAAATTTTTCCGCAGTTACCTCCAGAGCAAGTTGTAAATCTATTAAGGGAGAGAGGCAAGGCTTCCCAGCTCTATCACTCTGAAGCTTCTGACAGCTCCATTTACCATTCCTGATCATTCTATGACAGGGAATATTTCCTGCCACTGACTGTGTTTCCCAATCCCCTCTACAGCTGTAGACGCACCGCCAAAACGTATGTTTCATTCTCCAGAAATTCATGAGCAGGCCTGGCAACTGCAAAGAGAAGCTTTCAGCTGCTTTTCATGCTTGTGCATAATGTAGACTTTGGCAATTTAGTGAGTGACTGAAGGAGCAGGGGTGGGGGGAAGAATGTTCCTGTGGTTACGCTGAGAACGTGATTGCCAATCAGTGCTAAAATACACAAGTAATGTCAGTCTGAGGCTAAGGTGTGTTTCAAGTACTGACATAATGCACACACACACACTCACACACACACCCCCCAAATACCTTTTAGGCTGTCAGGCCTTTCTGGCAAATGGCGTTTGCATGTCAGAGTTTTTCTGAACTCCGACGTCGTTGTAAAAAAAAAGAGAAAAGTGGCATCACATGAAAGATTGTTCAAAGTTGGAGCTGCCAAAGCTTTCTACCCATCATTTATCTTGTTACTGATACATCAAATTCACTTTATAGCGCAGTCATAAAAATGTATGAGGATGAGTGACCCATTAATCTTGTTTAAAGTGGCAAATGTAACATGTTCCTCATCCCGGGTGACAAAGTTACACTTCGCACTCTTATGAAGGATTCATTGTTGATGGCAAAATGTTCTGCATATCATTAAAACGAGCCGAGTGGAATATGTAAAGCAGGCTCGCCCTGCAGAAATCACTCAAGATCTCATTGTGGTGCGAAACTGCACATGTCAACGGCAGTTTGGGACAGGTGTCATCGCAGAAAGGATCGCTCAATTTCACCTTGTCGTTTTAATATGAGCTTCTGACTTATTTTCACAACATGGCGAGGAGTTCCTGGGTAGATATATGGCCCTCAGACACCTCCAGTGAAAGCAAATGCTCAGTGCCTTTTTTTGTCTCTTGTTTCATGCGTTTCAGGTGTCATTCATCATTCGCCTTCTGGAAGGAATGTCCAGGTGACAGCAACCCCGGCGAGAACATGGACCTCCGTGCATTCAAATATTTCCATCCCAGATGAACAACTTCCAATTGGACGGGATATTTCAACAACAACAAAAAAGGGCTGCTTTAAGAAAAGTCATGAATGAATGGCGGGCGTGCGCGCTGTGGCTGCATAATGCAGCATTTCTGCTGGCCTGAGTGAAGGGTGAAGTGAATAAAAGTTCAGCATGTTTTTTCGCTGGGTGTGATTAAGCACACATTCAGGCCTCACACACTGAGGAGTTTATTCGCCTTGTCACACAGGGGAAGTGATGAAGTAATGATTAATATGGGGGATGTTTGGAAATGTAAATCCCTGCTGCAACACAAATAAACCGAGGGGCTTTCTCAGGATGATTAAATGTACATTTCACAGTTGATTGAGCATGCAAGAAGTCATCCATTTTCTCCCCCGAACTCTGTAAACAGTGATGCAGGTCTCCTTTCCGCTGAAGTATATGACTGTCGTCGTGGGTTTATATGCACATACAGGCTGCTGAAGACGAATGACTGGCTCAATTTATATAACGGCCAGGATCTCTTGATTAGGTAATTTATATGGAGGACAGGTTTATAACCACTAACTTACCGTCGTGTCCCGCAACAATTATTTCAGAAATCTGGCCGTAAAAGCAGACAGTAAATTCTGCATTTTTCTCCTGCTGTCATTGACAGCCCATAACCTGGCATCTGATTTTCTATAAATCTTCTTTATGAAACAGAGAGCAATTACATCATAAGAGCCACTCCCCTGGATTGATCCATTTGGTGAACAACAGTTTTGCCTATGGACAGCCAGAGGTCTTGTGAGTCACATTTGTGCTCTGTAGGTGAATAAGATGGGCTAAGGACAGCTGGGCCACTATACAGTATACATTCATCCACTCTTTAGAATAAAGTTGCCCAAAAGGCACCTTTTCCACAGCAGTGTAACAGAAGAACCTGTTTTGCTTTTTAAAAGACCCTTGAACTTTTAAAAGAGCCCACATCCTACATTGTAAGTTTTCCCTGAGGTCCACTTATAATATTTGAGTATCATAATTATTTTTGCATGACCATTTTCCAATCTCTTTTTATCCAGTAGAATTTAAAATGGGCCTTTAGGCCACCTTCTATCATTGTTCCTTGGTCCAGTTCTGATGCTCCAGTTCCCACTGCATATGGGAAACATTCCATATAGGCACTTTGGAGATGCTCTGACTCAGTCATCTACTCATCACAATTTGGCTCTTGTCAAAGTCAGTCAGATCCTTGCACTTACCCATTTTTCCTGTTTCCGTCACATCAAGTTTAAGAACTGACTGTTCACTTGATGCCTAATAATTTCCCAAGCCTTGACAGGTGTCACTATAAGGAGATAATCAGTGTTATTCACCTGTTATTATCCGTCAGTGATTTAAATGTTTGGTGTGTTTTGGTTTTTCTGACTGAAAACAGTGAATTCAAAACTATTTTTCAGCTTTGTTTCTGTATATGAAGTGTAAGCAAGGATTGAATGGGGCGTTTTGAAACTTTAACAATATTTACATGCTCCATCTAATTTACATGCCACACCTAGTAAATTGGTATGGTTTTTAATTTTTTAATTCGGTTCTCTATAGAAAAATGAGCAACTGATATTTTAAACTTGCTTTAAGGATGTCTGAATGACCCAGATTTGTTAACTGCTCTTCAAGGAACCAAGCCTAGAGACAGACAAAAACAGGCAATGATAATATTTCTGTGCGTTTCTGTGTGAGCGGTTTACTGAGTGCATTAATGCAGGTGCATGCTTCTTTGCGCATAGTATTTAGTTGTATGCATGAAAGACATGTATCATTGCCATGGTTTGCATATCATTACACATGTATTACAGCCTTTGGCTATAGACTTATAATGACTAAATATACTGTAAGTGTGTCTCTTTTCTGTGTGTTGGGTGACCTGGTGACAAATGAGTAAATGGATTGCTTTTTGATAACCTCATCAGGAATACTGAAATGGTTAAGTCAGACTAAACATATTACATGAAAAAAAAAACAATAGTAACTTGCTATATGACTAGGACTCTCTCTTGATATAATTCATAATTCAATAGTTTTAAGGTGTGCAATGACACTATTATACATTACAGATGCAATAGAATATATTGTAGAGTGAACTGAAATAGATTTGTACCAGTCTTTTGCCTGAGTAGTTTCAGTTAAAAAAATATATTTTTCCTGTAGTCACCAGTGATGCCATGGCTGATGAGAAGCATAATGGCTAAGGTCAGGGCGAGCATGTGGCCAGTAATAACACTCAAAAAACACTCAAGACTGTTGTAGTAAGTTTGCAATACATTCCAAAACATTCTATTTACTGTTCAGTTCACAGAGTCAAAAGCAGTCTTGTTTTATTTCATTCACAATGTCACAATGCATAATGTTTTTGTGCAAAGTCACAAAAACAAATAATTTACATATAAATGCTTATTGTTTAGCGCCGCCCTTTTACCTTGGAGTTATAAGGAGTGTTTTGGCCTGGTGTTTGAGTGTGACAAAGAGGTCATTTACATACATATGTCTTAAAGACGCAGTAATAGGATAAAGAGAGGTTTGAAATGGTTATGTTAACATTTGACCACTGTGTTACATAAAACCACATCTAGGAGAAAAAATGAATGGCATAAAAGTGTAGGATATGGTTAGAATAAATAATATCACATGTGTAAAAAAAAACTTCATTTATTTGTCTCTGGCATAAACATGCTTACGCAAGCTAATCTTTTATCAACAACAAAGACATCTAATCAACATGTTATTTTTACCTCTTAATTAGAAGCAAATGCCCTTTTTGAGAGAGGTGTGACATTGTCAACCAAAAAATCTAACTGAGTCGGAAGGGTGTTTTTAAATATAGATAGACAAGGAATCGGCCTTAGCAGCTATCACATTACATTAAGCGACATCTCCTTCAGAAGCTCGCACTGGTTGTGTTCAGAGTGGAGCATCTGGTGCCCTGTGGATGGGAGCTATTAACAAGCCCACTGTTTGCAGTCTCTTCCCAGCATGACTGCTTGTAAATGGCACTCTTTTATAGTAAAAGATCTTCTTATTGGCTCGGCCGTCTATGAAAGAGCACATGGTTTAGGAGCTTAAATTTAGAGTCAAGAGCTACCACAAACCATGTGATCGGCAGACTGTGTTTAGTGGAAAGGAGTTGGTATCTCATACCCAAAAGCATTATTTTTCCTTTTTTTTAAAATATATTTTGTATTATGGGCCATATTTACAGAAGTATTTGACTTGGCTTAACATGGTCCCTCATTATGCTTGAGAAAAGCCTAATTGTAATGTTGCTACAAGGAAAATTCATGTGAACCCAAGCATGCTTCGTGTTGGAAGATATTAGTTTGCACTTGCTTAGAGCTGTCAGGAGCCAGGCCATATTTAATGACAGAAAGAGTGGGTAGTCTGGGTGAGCAGGCCCAGCATGTAGCATTAATAACAGAGCAAGCCCAGAACGGGATGAACTGAGTTGTCATGAGTAAAATCCAGGCTGACTCAAATTAAATCATGGTCACATTAGATATGCTTTCATCTATACTTTTTATCGTTCGACTTGATGCAGAGCAACTGTTGGTAAGAGTGACAAAGGCATACAACTGTTGTCAGCAGCTGGGGCTGTTGGGATGGCCCAACCATGTCAGTGCTGTGTGCAGAGACGAAAGAATGTAGGACATCCCTGCCATAAGCCCAATAAATCATTTTCTGTATTATTGCTATCACAGCAAAATTTCATTTCACCAGATGGGTAACTGTATAGGACTAGAGAAGCAGATAAATCATATATATATATATATTAACATATATTTACTTTTAAACAGGCAACACGTACAGCAAGACACATTGAGGCATATTCTAAAGTTTTCCACCTGTGGTGGAAATGACCACCTGTGGTTCTGGGAACGCTAAGCATGTGCTAAATAATCATTCATATCTTACGTTTCTACTCATTGCAAATATGAATTCAGTGGTAGTAGTTGCAAACAGTGTCTTTACATAATTTAAAAAAGCAGAAAATGCTGGTCATAGGGTTAGTGTATAACCAGTGTTGGGCACGTACCTTTAAAAAAGTAATTAGTTACAGTTACTAGTTACTTCTCACAAATAGTAACTGA
>JBBJLR010000153.1:12360303-12376199 GCA_037577145.1 Brachypetersius gabonensis
AACCTTCATTTAAGAACTGCATTTTGTGTTTACTTGTGTTATCTTTGACTAATAGTTAACGGTTTTTGATGATCAGACACATTTTGTGTGACACACATGCAAAAGAATAAGAAATCAGGAAGGGGGTAAATACTTTTTCACACCACTGTACCTGTATATGTAGTACAGACACCTAACTAGATCCTCAATCTGCTCACATAACCACAGTGTTGGAAACTCAGCTGATAAAGAATCTGTGATGGTAACATGCACATTCATAGGAATTAAACAGCAAAGGACAGAACGTTGCAAGTTTGTATTCAAATCTGCTCAGGCAGTAATGCAATAAAATGAACCTGCAAACACTCAAAACTACATATGCTTTCCTCTGAAACATGATTAAACTTGACAAGAGTGTCTGAAATATGCTGTAAATTCAATCTTATGTTCAGCTTTCCCTGTTTTACTCTTGGCTCCCTGTCCCCCCACAATAACAGTCTATGGGCCTGGCCTTGTGTCTGTTACAAGGTTCATGTAAATCTGAGTTTTTGTTGGTCCATTCGCCATGAAACAAATTTAAATGTTGCAATATGTGCATATATGCAGTCCCACATAAACATACGGACGCCCTGGGACAATCACACATTTTGTTGATGAAAATAATTGCACATCAGTGAATAAACAGTAATTTTGTACCATGTAATTAAAATTATTTAATTGTTTATCATCTATACACATGAGCATAAAAAATATGCACACTTGTCCAGTATATCTTTTAGGTGTTTAGGTCAGGCACCATTTACTAAGTGCACATTTGCATGTTCACAGACGTGTGTCCCCTCATGATCTGTGCTGAGGAAAGTGACCTCTATGTAAGGAGGTGGAAAGAAAAAAAAACATTAAAGCTGGGGTAGAAGTGGAGGTCAGCAGGTGTTTGTGTGCGTGTGTTTGGTTGACTAATGCATTCATGATCACCTAGTGATTCACTTCACCTGTGAGCGCAAAACCATGCCTCATATCACGGCCCCTGGCAGAGAGGTTAAATATTAGCCCTCAAATATACAGCACATGATATAACAATGGCTTTTGATTGGCAGCGTCTATGAAACAGAGTATAAATTACTTGCTAATGAATAATATAATAACACTCTGTTTACAAACCAAAGAGTGGACTCCTACTGCGGAGTGACCGTATTTTCCTTTGAACTGCCGTTTAGACTGACAAAACAATCCTTTGCTGAAAACAGGCCTATTCATATTTTATCGGGCTGTTCCCTTGTGAACACTGAAGGTAAATCATGCATCAAATATTAAAACACGTATGTGTGTGCGTGTGTGTGTGTACAAATGCACGTCACATCACACACAGGCTATCTGATTGCCTTAACTGTGTATGCGTCCTTCCACTGCAAGGAGGCTTTGTAGTTAGAGTCTGATATGTGGCGTGTTTATGAGGTTCAGAGCGGATTATTAATCACCCCCACCACCCCACCCTGGCTATGCCTGCAGGACACTTTAACACCCAGCACACTCACAGCAAACATTCGGGGCTCTGCGGAAGCACATACTAGTAAATTATTTAGTGGTATATAGCACAGTACAGTGCGAGCCCCATCCATCACGTACATTTAGAGAGAAAATAAATATATAAATATTAGGGGTACCTCGATCCCACTTTTAATTGTCGATACTGATACCACAACCTTAGGTATCTTTTGCTAACGATACCAAGCTGAAACAACTTAGCTTTTAATAGTACATTTGTCTGGGTGCACTTTGCTGCATTTTAAGTCCTATATAGTTCGCTATGTAGGGCATAAGGTGTTATTTGAGACAGCTATGCTAGTCATCTGTGTTACTCGTGTCCTTAGACATCTACCCTACATGGACAAATGCATTAGGACACATCTCTTAACCCGCCTTAATCCCAATCAATTGTCAGAGTTTGTCTCTATAAAATACAGTTAAGCTCATCGGTTTGTTGTAAGGTTCCATGACTTTGAGCACTTAGATGCATTAAAAAGTATTTCAGAATTTTCATAACGTTTTGTGTGCTTATTGAACATATTGAAACACTCATGGTGTTCCCGGACAGTTCATTCAAATAAAAATGCAAAATTCCTGAAAAAAATTGAGATGGGCCTGATGCCTAGAATCTCCATGGTAATTGCTTACTTCATCTGAGCAACTACATAGAAACTCCAAAGACAACAAGTCCTACACCATAGTCCTCCACCAACTACCTGGAAACTACTTAGCAACCGCCTCCCACACCAAAGCAACTACCTAGAAAAACCATAGCAACCACATTTAATCCCATAGCAACCATCTAGAAACTCCTTAGCAACCACCTCCTACCCATAGCAACTGCCTACAAACTACTTAGCAACCACATCCTAAACCATAGCAACCCCCTTTTATACCCTATACCTTTTGTCTTCCCTAAATAAATCATACCTGTCACTTTGCCAACATATATATATTGGTAATATTATATTTGCAATAAACTAAAATGTTCCTGGTCAAAAGAACATTTTAACCTAAATGAACACAATAGAAGGGCAATCTTAATACTTCAGTATACCAAGACATTTTGCTTCCATTTTTGTTGGCAGAGTTTGTGGAAGCATTCATTTTTTTAGTTTCATTTTAGCATTCATTTTATCGGATAGCTTTTCTGTTGTCCGATCCAGTGATTTTGGTCTGCATCGTACCAATACCAATATTGGGTATCGGACTTGTTCACCCCTAATATACAGGGAGCAAAGCAAGCTAGGTTGAGAGCGTCACCCTAAATCCAGAGGCCTCCTGAAGCTCTCCTGTAGTTTACAGTTCTGCCACAAGTAATTCACGGAGTCTAATTATGAATGAGTCTCTCCGGAGTGCTGTACAGTTGAGGTTTCTGACATGCATGCATCACCCCCGTCGCCTCGTTGATTGAGAAAAATGCTGCTTGAAAGGGTCCCCATGTGCACCTTCAAGGGAAAGAGAAAACATGTTTTTGTTCAAAGCGGCTGAAGACGGAGAGCTAGGGCGGAGCACCGTTGACACAAACACAGGAGAAGCCCTATTAAATTAAACATTAAAATAAACGCAGGCGAGCAGCAATATTACTCTCTCTTCCAACAAGTATTCGCGTATTACTTTTATAATTTCCTCTGATTTCTTCCCGTGGCATGTCAGCGCCTCGACACGACAGCTTGTCATCGTGTGCTGCCTTTGACTGACGTCCCATCAATCTTTCCCCGTCCTGCCAAAGGGGAAAATGTGATGCTTGTCAAAACGGGAGCTTGTCTTTGGACATATTTCAACTCTGTGCCGGTGAAAATGCAAAATAACAACTCCAGACATCCGATGTAAGATTGACGTGGTTTGAAATTGCATAAAAGTGCGCACGTTGCTGTGTAACTAGATTAAAGTGATTCATGATCCTTGGGATCACAGCGCGCGTTTTGTAAATCTATATGTGCTTGCGCTTTAAATCCAGGTTTGCGCTCTTCTTAGACGCGCCTATAGGGGGTGCTATAGATAATTCACCTCCCTTTAACTGCCCAGCATCTGTTAGAGTCGTCTCTTCATGCAATCCTGCACTGATGAATGAAACTAGACACTGAGATCTGATAGACAGCCATAAGACATTTACTGTACACTGTATATTCTTCACAAGCAAACCATGCTTTTTGTGATCTGTCATTGCTGCTATACAGATAGCGCAAGTTATGGGGAAGTAACACCATATGGCCTACAGCTGCATGAGACTGCAGAGGAGGCTGTGGAGTACTGCTGGAATCTTCTGAGAGCCAGTGGTTATCTGTGGGAGGTCACGGTACACACATATCCTCTAAGTTCCACTAGTCTACCATGCTAGAATTGCATGGGGTTGTTGGGGTCAAGGAGAGCAGGGCAGGTGGAGCGTTCTGTGCCTCCCCCTGTGAAGACAACATGTGGATGATGTATGGAGGGGAGATATCATGCACTATTTTCAGGTGCCTCCTTGCAAACATTGCGACCTTATTGGAACGTTCACTACACTAACAGGGTGCTTTACTGCACGTCTTCAGACTGTAGTTCAAACAACGTACAATGCTGTGTAGATGACTTTCGGAAATGACTAAATACATGAGTAAAAACGTAAACATTGATGCAGTCTTTTGTACTGCTACAAAAGCGTACTATAACCCAGATTAAACATTCTGCCTCTTTAAAGAGGTATTGCACAGATGTTTAAAAAATTTAGAATAATTAAATATGGAAATTGTGAACAAAGTAATTAAAAGTGGTAAGATGTGAAATTATCTATTCGAGACAAAAGTACCAAGTCAGAATTATTCACAAAAGTGGTGATAGGAACCAGACGCCTGAAGAGTTTAATGCACCCAAAAGCCCTCGCATAGAATTAACTGCCAGACATTCTCTTGAAATAAAATGTGATTTTGGCCTAAATACATTTTGTTAAAATCCTTTAGTGGTGCATGGGTTCAGGCAGAGCAGTAGCAAATAGTTTCCAAAGATAATTTGAGAACCACTATTTTACCATGATCAGTATTACAGGATTAAAACCCAGAAGACACATGTAGGTTTAATTTCTAAGATATATTTGATTTGTTTTGTAGACTCCTGGTTCTCATCGCTGTTATAGAGAACATCTAGGCTGATACATTTCCCTACAATGCACAATTTTTCAATATTGCTGGAATAACATTTTAAAATACAGTTGTTTTGCACATTCGGTGGTCAAATAATGACAGCACCATCTTGGAATTTTAAAGTTGAAAACATGTGATGATCCAGCTTTGTTATCTCCTCTGCTTTTCCCTTTTTTTCCCAAAACACATTGTCGCTATTATCTATAGTCGCACAGCTAGTATGTACTTTATTTACATGTAACTTACAGGTGCTTGTACAGTTAATATAGATAGATCTATACGTGTGTGTGTGTGTGTGTGTGTGTGTGTGTGTGTGTGTGTTTTCACAATCAAACACTTAATTTTTGAAATATCATAATCTAGGTTGCCAACAGTTTTTTTTTTATTTCCTAGCACTACCAGTTTACAGCTTTCGTTTCGGACATTACCATATCACTGTCCAATTTGGCGTTGTTGTGTTTAACTTTCATAAACAGCAGTTTCTGTTCCTACATGACTGCCAATTAGTCTTCTCCTGTGAGAGAAAGTTTTCCTTTTATTCTGTGTGCGTGTGTGTGTGTTGACGTCTGAGGGCTGATGATGGATGTGTGTATGGAGACGCTCCTGGAGCTGTGATCTCCCACCAGATGTGTCTGAGCCAAGGGGAGAAGTTCCACACGGGCTGTCAGGACCAGAGTGCTTTCAGAGGAGACCCAGGTGTTGGCCCCTGGACAGCTGAGAGAAATAAACTGAGTGGTGTTAGGACGATCGACTCAAGAGGGAACAGAGGTGGGGGGAGGACGATATAAACTCCAAATCACATCCTAATAAACCCTTTCTAGACGTACTACTTATGAGACAGTTAAATATATTATGAGTGAAGCTAAATAATATGTTAAATGACAGATACCTCCAATGAATTTATACACTATTGTGTCATTGCAGTCCAGTCTACTCAGATCAGAAACTGCACAATATGCAAAGTGCTCTTACAGAGTTGTTGAACAGGCTATGAGATTTATGCTATGATATTTCAGTTTTTACAACAAAAAAAATTGTTTTCTAGATATTCTACCATTTTTTTAGTCCGCGTTAATTTAATGGCATAAGTGCATCTTTATATTTATATACTTTGAGTGTTTAAAGTGTTTTTATGCCATTTATTTGTGTGCTTGGAGCAATACCCAAAACCTTTATGTAGTACTGACTGCATTTTAATGTGGTCTGAAGAGAGCATTGTTGTTTCCTTCCCTGTTGTGCCCAACAAACTCTCACTATTACATTAGCAGAAAGTAGTGATAATATAAGTCACACTGTGCATTCAGCATGCACCCTCATACAGGTAACTCCTTTGTTTTTAGCAAAACAATCATTTTACTATCACTACTTTGTCTGTGGGGCAAGAGTCCCACAGGACTGACTGTGATTTTGATCCCCTGTTTTGCAGTTAAGAGTTAAATATATTAAAGCAATAAAAAATAATGGGAGGCTCATTTTTCCTGGGGCTGTGCTGCCTAGACCCATTTGTCTCTTGGTCAGGTCCATTAGTTTGACTCCAGAGTTCAGCTCTGTCAGCCTCTTCAGACAGTCCAGATCAACGTAAGAGACATCTGAGCATCATCACCATCCCGCTGGATATTCGTTTAGAAGTTTTACTTGTACGGCACATGAATACAAGGAACCTGCGAACTGCTGGAACAGCATGGATGCTAGTTACAGTCTAATAACCGACAACAACTTGCCAGATAAAGCTGTCACAAATCACTTGAGTGTTATATGTTTAATTTCTTATTCTGCATGGATCTAAGAAGATCAAAAACACAATTCCTCACAACATCTCTGATATTAGCATGAGCAGCGAGGCATGTTGACAGTTCATCATTAGGTCTGTCATGCTATCTGTTCTGAATGGAAATGTGGCTGCTAATATTATTCAGCGTCTGCTCGGGAAAATGAACTTTCATCGCATTGCGAGCACTGAGAGTGTGGCATGTAATTTTATTATAATCAGAAGTGTGCTCAAAAAATGTTGCCTAGATTGACAGTGTGGTTTAAGTGCAATGTGCAGGCTCTGGAAGCTGATACCTCCTCACTGGAACAAAGTTATGTACAACAGATCTCTGCTGCTTTTTTCAGGACAACAAAAGCCTGGTTGAAATAGAGGTGGGGAAAAAAATCAGTGCTTTCCATTTGTCCTTAAAGCAGATGCACACCTCCCTCCTATGTTCTGATTTGATTAGCTGAAAGTGAATGCTTTGAAAGTTAACTTTTTTGCAAACATGTACAAAGTTTGTGGAGATTTCCACTAGTGACAGCCCACTCAGCCGCACATCACACGCATTGGCCAACACGATGAGGACTAAGGTCATAATGGCAGCTTTGCTGAATACAGCCAGAGTGACACTTTTATTGCATTCTTGGGTTTGTCTGCATGACTTTATATGGGCCTCGCAGGTAATTAACATAACCTGGTAGAAATTCAGCCGACTACCCTTTAGATACAGACAGAGATCATTTCAAATGAAAGCAAGAGGTCTCTGTTGTATGGGCCAATTTTTGACATCTCCTCAGCTATTTACATTTTGCACTGCCAGCCATCAGAGCCATCAGCCAGCTCTTTACACGCAGGACCATTAAGTATTCTCAGACAGGGCTCATTTCCATAAAATATTCTTTGTCAAAACCTAAAAAGTGCAAATGAAACAGGCATTGAGGTATGATAGCAAAGCCCCGCGAGCTGCTGTAAATGACCTCAATTATGCACTTACAGAGCAAGAAAGGTGCCTGGAAAAGTAGAACCTTTGAGTGACAAGCCGTCGCAGGAGCCGTTTTTCTTTGGGTCCATCTCACCTTGATGAGCACTTTGAATTTGTAAATCAATGAGAGAGAGGCAGAGAGAGAGAGAGAGAGAGAGAGAGAGTAAGTGCTGAGTGATAACCCAAGCTGCCGTGTTCAATGAGTGAATTGTTTGCCTGGGTCTCCATTACTACTCTCTCTGGGAGCCTGGGCTGGGATTAATCTGTCAAAAGGAGATTGCTGAGCATTGATGAATATGACATGTGACCATTGATGATGTTGATTTTATCTCTCGAGATTAGTGAGATTTACTTGGGATGGGTAATAATGTCATTTACTTGATGCAGTGGTTCTGTTTACGAGCTGATTAAATCACGGGGTTCCTGCTTCATTTCATGCTATTTAGTTTATGGCTTCATTACTGCAAGCACAAAAGCTGTGGACATTTCCACATACCATGTCACCGCGAATCACTGATTAAGATGCACAAGGTGTTCAGCAGGACACCTTGTAGTGGAAGGGAAGGGGGGCAATCCTTAAAGAAAGCCTCTTAGGAGATTTATTTCTGCGTGTTTTTTAATTTTTTTATTTGAGTTCAGTTTCACAACTGACCTGTCAAACAGTAGTGAACCTTTAAAACCATCTCTCTCATAATCATTCTCAAGTGTGAGACTCTGATGAGAGGCCTCCTTATTGCGGCGTAAAAGGATTTGGTGTCATTATCTTAATCCCATAAATCAAGCTACTTTCCTGAATGAGTAGCATAATGCTCTCTGACTTATGTCTGGGAGTTCAGCACTTTAGTGCTGCTTACATATTGACACAGCTGTTGCTCTAACCATAGGCTTAGCAGACCATGGCATGTCTGTGTATTTTGTCACACGCCTAGTAATTACATCTGTATTGGTGGTAATTCTGTGCTATTAAACGAGGGAGCGGAGTGTGAATCAGTGGCGGTGTCGTCCAGGTCCAGGTGTCTCCTTGGGTTAAGCCTGCTATGATGTCAGGGTTTAGAGTAGTGCCATGGCAGCTGAGGCCGAGACCAAAAGCATGTTCGGGTCCGCGAGGCCTTGCATTTCAGCACACCAGGACAAGGCCTTGAGAGACATGTCTTTAATGTGGCTCATAAACCAGCTATTCATCTTCTCCAAACGCAATTAGTTATTCTACCACTCCAGGCATGAGACTGGCTCAGTTACCACATATAATGGGAAAACATTCACCTTAAGATGACACTGTCTCAAAGGAAATTAATGGGCACTAGGATTTTATGAGCGTGATAGGTGTTACACTGTGGAGTCATAAAGCCTTGTTTGTGTTGTTTTTACCCAGTGGCAGGTTTGGACAATGGTTCCTTCTCCGAAGACCTTACTAAAAACAGCCCTTGAGCCGCTGCTGCTATTTGATGAGGAGTGCTAAACCTTGATCCCCAGCGCTCCCATACTATCCAATGACCTCCAGATTTTTGCTGGCTGCCATATCCGCCTCAGAAGCCTAGCCTGAATGGTCACCATTCCTTCTCAGATGTTTTTCCAGGGCTCAGTGGTACCCCCTACATGTCAACAACAGCGTGGACGTTCTCTCCCCTTTCTTTATTTCTCAAAAAAAAATCTCCATGAGGAGCTGATCAGCAGTGTAAGTTTTGCTCTGGTACTGAGCCGTGTAACTCTGTGCTCCTCTTTATTCTCGGCAGGGTAATTTATGCACACATGTGCCTGCGAGCTGCTCTGATGACAGGCCCGGGAGGAGGGGCACATGATGAATGGCTTTCCATCGGGGACCGCCACACAGCCACCATGATGTGGGGAAAATGGAAATTGCTCTCTTTCACCGTCATTACATCAGTTTAAAGCTTGTGTGGGCCTCCGGAACATACTCTAGTTGTTCTGCCTGTTTTTCTTTTTTCAAGACGGTGTGTATTGGGTTAAATTTTAAATAGTTAATCTGTATAACGTTTTTAAGTCAGCTGGTGAGTTACATTGTATCATACACAGTATGAGTTATATACTCAGCTGGTTTCTGGAGCACAGTTTGAAGTTTGTGTAATACAGGCTAATAATACACAGTATGTAATTGTAAAAAAAACTCCACTAATAAAAAGGGTAAAGTGGAGGAAATCAGCAACGGGCCGCTTTAATTTCGCCACAGTTTAAAGACAAAAACGTCAAGGCCAAGTAAAGCACGGGTACCTCGACCTGGAAAGAACCGATTTCTTAAAACAAACAAAACAAAAAAAAGTTATAGACATCAAATTGCCCATGCAAATGATTATTATGCTATAAAGTTAAGTTAATTGGATGTTATTGGTGAACAATTATGTCCCAGACTGACATTATAATCTAATTTAGGTATTATTGTATTCATATTTTCAGACAAATGTCTATAATTTCTTCATCACGTTAAAAAAATGCTAAATCCGATCATTTGTCAATGCAGCGTTCACTCCAAGTTGGGATTCGATGTTGTGAAATAAATCTACCAATTTACAGAGGTGTAAATATTTAGTATTTGAAGTGCAGATGAAAAAAATAACTATTTTTCCATAATGTGCTGGAAAGTTTTCTTTCAAGGCAAACTCTTAATATAAAATAAATCATATCTCAACATCCAGCAGTGCGCCATTATAAGACTGGCTATGTTTTAAAGACTTGGCGAAACAGCTGAACAGTTGCCACAGGACTCAGCGAGAGCTAATAATCCCCCATAAAGACCAGAATGCTGGACCTGACGGTCAGATGACCAAGAAGACGGTCCAAACACACGTAATATAAAGCTACACGTATTACTTTTGTATTGGGAACACTTTTTACATATGCACACCAATGATCTCCGCGTCAGACCGAAAGTCTGGCGGCTCGCAAACTTTCACAACGTAAACTGCAGCGAACCCACTGCACTGATCTCTCATCAGCCCCCTAAAAATACACAGTAAAAAACAGTGGGAGCGGCTGTTGCCATATTTCATTGATTGTAAATGAGAATGGTAGAACGCAGCACTGGGACACGTCACTTGACGCGTGAATATTCCCATAAATTCAGTAATTTAATTTCGGGATCTTATAATATTTATAAACTTATACAAATAATTTTGTCCATAATCAGGATCTCAAATTTACACAAGACAGACGTGCTAAAGACTCAAAGCTCTATTTGAATAGGACGGGTTTTATATAACAAAATTCATCATAAAATGATATAAAAATATTAATGAAACTTTCTAATTTAGAATAAGTGCGTAAACCGACTTGTTTTTTGTTCATAATAGTCTAAACTATTAACTAACTGATCAATTTAGACACACTGACAGCGTCTTTCCCATTGATTTTTTTCTGCCATATAAGGCCATTTGTAGTTAAATGTTCATTTATTTTGCTGAGTGGTGTATTCTAAAAGAGCATTATCAAGGACTCTTTGCTTTTTTTTCATTTCAAACCCTCATCTTTAAATATACACCCATGTTCAAATCAGCCCAAAGAGCTCATCAGTTGCGTTTTAGTAAAGGAAACTGAGGACGCAAAGATGCAACAGAATTGTTTCTTATTTTCCCAGAATACATACAAAAAAATACCAATTCTCTCTCCATGGTATACACCTGAAAAATAACGGCCGTTTAAAATTATGCGGACAATTTTAGGATTTAAAAAATAAAAACTAAAAAACTAAACAAAATCAAAAAACTAAATAAAATAAAACAACAAAAAACAAACATGCATGTAAATTATTTCCTTTTCAATGTGACATTAAATAAGAACGTACAATACAATCATAGCAATTTCAAATCAACGTGGAAAACCGCAGAGCCCCTAGTTTTATTAGTTCTCTAACGTGGCTCTCACTTTCGCCTACTGACTTTAATGCACTTTTGAGTTGCTCTGATATTTTTCCTCTGCATTATTGTCCGCTTTGAGCTGACAGAAATAAATACGGGAGAGGGGAGGAAGTCCACGGATCCAGTCCTTCAGTGGCGCACTGCTATAAAAGTCTTTATATTTCAATCTTTTATAATCTATAAATTTTTTGGGAGGGGATGTTGGGGGAGATAAAAAGAGTCCGTTTCACTGGTATCCAAGCGCTGATGCTGTGGTCAGTCTCTGCCCGTAGAGTGCATAGGGGGAGTAGTAGGGCCCGGTGGCGGCCGGCACGGGCACTGGGGCTCCGGCTGTGGGTAGGGGGCTTTTAGAGTACGGGTGATAGCGGCTGCTCAGTCCGAGCGCGTGGTGAGGGCTCCTAAGTGCGAGCGTCCCGGGACTGCCCGGAGGCCCTGAGGCCGGCATGTGCATGTGACAGGCCATGGCCGCGGCGGCGGCGGCGGCGCTGGCAAGAGACGATGAGCTCGGGTAGCCGGACATGAGCTTATCGGCCCCGGTGAACGCCGTGTGCGTCCGAAGGTGGCTCAGCAACTCCTCGGAGGACGAGAAGCGCTTGTCGCACGGCCCGTTCGCCGACACCCAGTTGCAGGCGTGCGGCAGCGGGTCGTTGGGCAGCACGAAGCCGTACGGGTAGAGCGCGGCATGTCCTCCGAACGACGGCGGCGTGGAGTGCACGGTGTGCAGGGGGTGCGCGGGGTACACAAGAGGGTATCCGGACTTGAGGGCGGAATCGTGTGCGCACGAGGCGCCCGCCGCCGCCGCCGCGCCCGCCAGGTGGCTCGCGCAGTGGTAGCTCAGGCAGTACGGGTCTCTGCACAGGCTCGCGGACATGATAGAGGGCGGTGAGGCGCCGGCCAGCGGGCTCGAGCCAGCCTTGCTGCAGCCCAGAGACGTGGCGAGCTGCGCGTTCACGAGGCTGCCGCCGTGCGGGAGGAAGGGCTGCGGGTAGCCTCCGTAAGCGCCGGCCAGGCCGCCTGGGTACGACATGCCTGCGGGCGGCAGAGGGAACACAGCCTGGCCCGGTTTGTAGGGGGACACAGGCGCCACGAGTCCAGAGCCAAGCACAGAGGCGGAAGAGGCAGATGGGGTGGATGACGGCTCGGACGCAGCCGAAGCCGCGGCGGCCTTGCTCTCCTGCTGCTGGTTCACCTCCACATTAATCCCCGCGCAGCTCACGCTTATCCGGCTGTGGCTGACGCCCGTGCCCCCGGCTCCGTCCGTGGCGCACGACTTTGTGCAGTCACCCTCCTTCTTCTCGTCCCGGTCTTTGCCGTCCGAGGGCATCGGTGAGGCCGATGTGCTGGAGGTCGGGCTGCCCGTCCTGGGCGTGAATGGCTGGCAGGTGGCGCTCGGCACGCGGAAACCAGTCTTATCCGCGCCTGCCGCAGATTCCTTCTTGTCCGCCGGCTTTGAGTACGGCTTGAAGCTCGACTTGTCCTCCGCGCCGATGTCGCTGAGCTTCAGCGGGCCGGATTTGGCCTCTTTCTCCGCGGATCCACCGGACGACGCCGAGGAGAGCTTGGAGGAGGGCGGGGGATCCGGCTTTCCGATTTGAGAGCATGTCTGCGCCAGCAGCGCCAGAGGACTTTTCTTGGCATCTAGCTGCGAGAACAGACAGACAAAAACACACACTTAAATATCCAAATATGTATTACACACGAACACACACGACAACTGGATGTATATGAAAACAGTCTGTTTTTCTAAAGCCTATTGTGCGTTTGCCCTTGTCGAGACAGTAAACAAGCCATATCCAAAATCCAACCGGGGGTGATCACTTATAACACAAACACACACCTCGAGCCGTTTGAAGTCCATGCAAGCACTTTTTACTGTTTTCCCGTTTATGCGAATGGCCTATTTTCTCTAAGCCCCGGAGCGCCGTGTTCGTAGGGACACAAGCAACCGGACCGGGGCTGTCTGTAAGGGCAAAGGAAGGGAGAAATGCGACAGGGTTCTCTTACCTCGATGGGGCTGATAGGGGTGGAGGGTAGGGGCTGTAAGTACTCCGGGTGCAAAATGTGTCCCGTGCGTGCCGTGAGCATTTTGAGCACCTTGATGGGGAGCCGCTGCGCTTGCCGTAAAGGGTCCGACGGGGGAACGGAGTGGAGGAAAGGCTTGGTGCTGGTATTCCGAGAGCCGCTGCTGTCCCACGCTAGAGCCGAGTCGACGTTTCGGAGAGCATTAGCGGAGGGCGATGTGATCATGACCCGCTAGTCGCGCGCTCGCTCCTCGGACTCATGAAAGCGGCGGGTTTCGCTTCGCTTCTCAAAAAAACAACAAAAAAACACTAAATGAAAAAGAAAGCAAAATGCGCGAACACACGAATAAAAGGAAAGAAAGAAAGTCAGTATGTGTTTAAATCCGCTAGCGGGAGGAAAGGTGCGAGCTCTCCGCAGGACCCTGGAGCTGCTGCGTCTCTGTCCCACCACACGCGTCGCGCGCGCTCTCTGGCTGCTCTGCCGCACGTCCGCGCGCTGCTCCTCCCAAGCCGGGAACTGGGAGAAATTTTCACTTCAAAAGCGGCTGAATTAGTGCGAGATTAAAGCCTTTGCCGCCTTCCAATCAAATGGGAGCCCGAGGTGATTGGAGGGTCAAGGGGATGTGACGTGCTCCTCTCGCGCAGCAGAGCCTCTGTGTTTTCCCCTCCTGTTTTTTCTGGCCGCGCGGGGGAGGAGATCGAGCTAAATGCAGTGCTTCTCGCGCACGCCGCGGTGTTTTTATGATCTGGCTGAGTTTACAGACCGGTCCTCACAATCCCGATTAGCCTGCGTAACACCGGATAATTAAAAATGGTTTTATATGTGTGTTTCTGCCTGATCTGATTCATAATTGACCGAAGATCCACTCTCCTATATAAACGTTTTACGCAGTAAATGGAGTAACTCCTCCCATTGACAGCAATAGGGCATATAGTACTTTTTAAGGTTGCATAGAATATTTCTTGTAGCCTTTTTTTATGGTATTGTACATAAATATATATGTATAATAGGTTGGTTTGTTTGGGACCCCAGTACCATGTTTTCTAATGGTGCCCTCCCTCCTTCACAATTTTGGAAAAGGGCTGGTGGAACAACCAAAATATCAACTCCTGGGTGTTTGAATCCCCCAATCAGGCAGGCGTTGACAGGAACAGACCAATGCAGTGATAGAGGGATGTGAGGGCCGCGTGTTTTCGGTATAATGTACACCGCCCTCCCATTCCCATCCCCACCCCTCCGTCAGCTGTCAATTCTGCTCCACCGCGATCAATCAGCTATTTGTCAGAGGCTGTCAATCCTCCCGTTGATTTATGTCAGCTTTCGTAGCTGATTACAGGCCGGGGGTGACTAAGGAAAGGGCACAGGGGAAGAAGCACCTTGGTACAGTGGCACTTCATATGAGGGCAAGTGTGCCGTTTTATTCTCTTGGGAAGGTGCTAATGTCGACCACATGTGGAAAACCTTCATTCGCACTCCAGTTTGGACCGTACTGGAAGGTACCGTTTAAGACTTTTGTGTGTATGCTGTTTTGAACATTTGACCATTTTAAAATAACTTAATAATTACCTATTATTAAAATAACCTATTATTAATACAACAACAATGTCATACACAATTATGAACGTCTTATTAAAGTAATTCAGAAAAATGAATTGTATGGAACAAAATTATGAAATGTAACAGATCCCTAAATATTAAAATGTTGTCAAATTGCGTGTTGTATTTTTGTAAATTATTTTGTATGTTTACTTTTGTGATATGTGTCCATGTTTGTAGAATAAATGGGTTTTGCTGAACCTCTGGGTTTGTCTTCAGTCTATCAGGCACATTTCACCACGAGGCCTGCGAGGCCAAACTCCACACAGACGACTCTCCTTTTTTTACTTGGGAGTCCACCCGTTTATACACACGAGCCCGTGTGAATATGAATTGTATGAATGTGAGACTGTTATTTATTTGATGTAAGAAAGTTTATGAGGGGTGGAAAAAAGAAAGACTTGCAACAAAATTTTGTAGTTTCTACACAATAAAACGATTGTGGAGGGCAGCGCGAATAAAGAGAAGAGAGGTGGTGTGTGAGAGGTTTTGGTTAAGTAGTGTAAAGAGGCTAATCAGCAGCGAGGCTGCAGCTTTACCCCGCGCCCTGCCTTTCATCTCGCGCTGGATGGAGGCGCTCAATTAAAAGCCTATCGGTTTGGAAGTAAATCAACGCCTATCAAAGTTGTCACATCAAACAAAACGATTATTATTGCAGCCCGCCTCCGCCATTAATCTCCTTCTGCACTAATCCGCCTGACAGGTCATGGAGGAGCGCAAGAAAACCTGGAGTGGACAGTCAGAGGGACAAGTATTTTAGCCTCAGTCTTTAAAAAAAAACTTTAGCCCGTGGAAGACGGTGACCTCTCCTTGTTACAAGCGCTTTACTTTCGGCTACAGACGCGTCCTAAATTGTCAGAACCTCTCGCATTAAAACATTTATTACAAAAAAAAGTAATTTACTGCATTTATTGCTTATTCGTTTCTGCAACTTAACTGTTAAAATGTCAAACAACAAATTAATTATAGCTGTAATCCTCAATATTTGCGAAACGGGTAATATTTGTGGTAAATACACATAAAAGCAGATATACGTATATATATACATA
>JBBJLR010000153.1:12382651-12397307 GCA_037577145.1 Brachypetersius gabonensis
CACACACACACACACACACACACACACACACACACACACACACACACACACACACACACACACACACACACATTACATCAGTGATCTAAATAGATAAAAATTGTTAAAGGGTTCCTGCATGAAATATCTTACTATCTAAAGGAACATTTAAGAATATTTACCTAAATGACAGCAGTGTCACATGATATGAAACATCTGACTCAGTGTGCCTGTGGTGACACATTTTTGCATTAAGTGCAATTTAATATCCGCATTATGTGCATTACGCGGTTTGGAATGTCATCAAGACATCAAAGGGCCTGGACCATGAAGAGGCATGCTGTGGCTGTATGAAAGGTCTGATCAATAAAAGTGACATGTTAATGCCGAGCAAATAGAATAAAAGATTCCTTTGACAAGACATGAAGAAGCACCTTGTGGCAGCTGGTGAGGGGGGTGCCATTTCACCAGCAGGACTAGCAAAGTTGATCTGACAACTAAAAGAGAAGAGATGATGGTTATAAGGTGCTTTTGTTTCAGACTTCTTTTCTTGACCTGTCAGGCCTTGAAGGACTCTGAATGGGCCTCTTTTTGTCATGTGAAAATTGTCGTCTTGAGGCAGTTATCTGTGCTGAAAATGTGGATTCTTTCGTTTAATTGATTCGCCTTGCGCTCAGGACTGTCAGATTAATAATTGCTAAATCCTGCACTGCTCCAGTGTGTCGGGCAAAAATGTGCGCTTATCAGTGCATTAATGTTCCTAATGAGCCTGCACAAGTGGCTTACTAGTGCCGGGTGTTTAAAACTGAGTTTACTTTTCCAAACGCTGAGAATATAAGAGGCATGCAAGTAATTTGTGTATCAGGCACAGTATGTGCTCGCAGTAGTTCTCTTCATTAGCTAGATTAATAGCCAGTGGTGATGTTATGCTGGTTTAAATAAGATGTGGACAGAGCCAAAACAAAGAAATATGGGTTTGAGAGAAAATGCTTGACATAAATTAGTTTGTACTGGAACCTAATATCTTAATTTATAAGGCATTACTAAGCTGGAATATCTTACTATTTCTGAGGTTTGTTTTACTTGCAAACATTTCTTCTTAGAACACTCGGGCAGTAGACTTTTTGAAGTAAGATACAGTATTTTACACCCACCGTATGCTAGTGTACCGTCTTCTATTGTGGAAAAGCTCTGCATGCAGTGAGGGCTTGCATTATCGACCATATTGATCAATATGCAGTCATTTTGACCAGTATGCTGTCATTTTGCCATGCGATCATTGTCATACCTGTGCAAGTGACAAAATAAAGAAATGAGAGAGAACTAGCCTTCCTGGCACTATTTGAAAGGAGATCATAGCCAACCCCAATTATGCTGTAATTTCCTCATTTAATTCAAGTTAGAGATATATGATAGCATTTTGACTCAGAATTAAAATTTTTGAGAGAAGAGAGTAAATTGTGTTTTTGAGCAGCACGCAATATAGTGCCACAAGGGATTCTGTGAGCAATGTCATTAATAGAACGTTTTAGTTCCTTAAAGAACCATTTTTTATCAATGAGATGTGTGAAGAAGCATTTAAAGGTATAAAAATTATTTGCCTAATGTACACGTTTTTTACCAATTCAAGGTTCCTTTGAGAACTTAAATAAATAAATATTTTATTGGGTATATTTTGGTATATTCTTTTTTCTCCAAAAAAAACAAAACAAAATAATCAATCTATGAAACAATTATTTGGGAAACCAGACAGAGTTATTCTACGGAATCACTCCAAAGAACCCTGTCTGGAACCTTTATTTTACAATTCCACCATATACAACACTACCATATTAACTAAAACTCACATTGAGTGGTTTTCTTTGGGGGGTGGGGTTTAGTTTAGCATTAAAATGTGACTTGCAATATGGCAAGCATGTGATTGGAATTAGGGAATGTGGAGCACAAGCATGCCCTGGCTGCTTCCCCCTGAAGGCCAGACAAAAGCCTCATAGTAAAAATGTGATAGATGAACATCCTGCTCTCTAGCCTGAATTTACCATTATGAGAAAAACATATGAAAGCAGTAGCTAAGTTTCTTTGTCATTGCAAGGACCAAGACTTGTTAAAGTGCTTTTTTGGAAACTAGATCTATGTCTTGGTTGTAAAACTTTTTTTTGGTTCCAGAGAATGTGTTGAGAGAAAGTACCCCATTTAAATGAGGTCACAGGGTCTTCTGTATGTGAGGTCTTGAAATAGAAATCAGACATTAAATGAGCAGAGAAAGGGCTTGAAGTGATGGGAGTGTGTTCTTCACTGCTTCCTGAGGAGAATGGTGTCAGGGAACATGTATGTTAGCATGCATGTGGAATCACATTCAGTTTATCAGGGGGTTAACATTAAATCACTGTGATGGCGAAGCAGCACCTGTCCAAGGCCAGAGCCTGGAGAGGTAGCAGATGATTGGCTCCAGAGGTAATCCCAGGATGGGTTTCAGGAGCAACCTGTCATATGCGTGCAGTCTAGCCATGAACTGTTGTCAGAGTGTCTCGTCTGTTTGTGGACATGTGCGACACTGGAGGCTGTTGGATGCTGAAGACAAAGGAGATCTTATTGTCTTGTCTAGTCCTCTCCAGATGAGCTGCAAACTAGATGCACCTCAGCCATGCTGAGGTATGAGGTAGCCGTGATCTGCCTTCACTAGTGTCACTTTATGTCATGGGGGCTTGACAACCACTCTGTCATCAGAACTGGCTTAGATTACCCGCTCAAATATGAGCAATGACCAGTGGTCAGACTGGAGGATAACTGTGCTTGGGAGATTCTCACCACAGTGTTTTGTTTCTGTGGTTGCCCTTATGAAAAAGTGAGAACTGGTTGTGGAATCTTTTGATTAATTTAGTGTGCACATCTAAATCAGAGGATAGATGATATAGTAAAATTACAACACCATGATAATTAATATATCAACAGCCGTAACATTGTTAATTATAAGTAATAATACGACTGAAAAGCTATAATGAATAACATCTTGTCCTAACAGCAAGAGATTTAAGAAAGGAACAAAAACAACATCACAATGCTCTTAGTGTAGTCAATGAAGCCTTGTACACCAGCCGCGACTTGCAGAGCTCCGTTTTTTTGACAAACGCCCGATTGCGTTTCATCCAACTGATGCTCCTCCTTAAATACATCAGTAAAGCCAGCTGCTTTTCAAAACATAGTTAAAACTAGACACAAATGAATGAGGAGAAACTAAGCTGTGAGCCTTCATCTACTTATTTTATGAGCACATTAACCATAATTGCACACTTTACAGGGAAATTGCTGGACTGTTGGAAATTTCAGTAAGTGTTTTAGTCTGATGTAAGCTAGTAAGCTAGTGATTAGAGCATTTAAGTGTGTTGCACAATTGTAAAACGTGTAGCTAATTCTCTCAAGCGATTAGCTGATAAGTCCATAGTTTATTTATGTATTGACATGACCAGCAGACTAATAACTAACTTTCTTGTTTTTAGGTTTTTAAGGTTGTATTATAAAATGTCATCATATTGTGAACCCATATGTGAAAACATGTGACTGCACCTTTGATGTGGAGTTTATCTGAAATCAAAATCTGCTTTACTTATCCTCCTGTGACATAAAACATTTCTCATTAAGCTTTAATGATGAATATCCACCTGTGTGTACTTGTACACTGACAAGCTTTTTTTATTTTAATGGCTAATCAAGTATGCTAACTGGCATTTTTCAAATTAAAGTGCTTTCATTTGTGTTGGCCTGTCACAATAATATGTAAGTGGTATGATGAAAAGAGAACTGAAGTGTGGTGCCTGCATACAGTGAGAAATGGAATAAAACTGTGTATGGACTGTCAGCAGTATCGTTTAATTTGCATTTCTAAAGCACATTATAACAATACTCTGCAGCCCATGCCTCACTCAATTGTCTCTCTTCATTTGTCATGGGTAAGACTGTATCTTTCAAGCCCCCACATGTCAACACCAGAAGGCTCCTGTTAATTGACAAATGAGAGTCAGTGACATGAAGTGCTCCCTCTACATCAGAACTAGGTGGAGTCTCCTTTTTGATGGGGCTATTATTGGCATGAGCCAGTAAGAGGCATCACTCTGTGCCAAAATGAGAAGTGACAATGGAAGAAGGGGCTGTCATTGTCTTGCGGGTGTGTTCAATCTGCGAAGATGCCAGTATGCAGATAAAACGTCAGTTAAAGAGTATGAGGGAGGAAAACTGTCGGAATGAAGTCTTCAAATCACTTAGCTCAGTGAAGGAGTGGAAATTGATGCTTGTGCAGAAATGAGAATTTTCCATATCAGGTCTATCAAGCTTATTTAGGTCTAATATTTGGGAGCAGCCTCAACTGTATGCCTTGTATTAGGAAATATGCAATGTTCTTTAAGCCTAACAGGCTTATAAGACAGCATCTACTGGTGTGAATGAACCATATGCATTTTCATTTGGAACACTTCTTATAAATCAGCTATGCAATGATAAAACCCCATTTAATTTCTTGGAACAAATTTGTACTGCAGCAATTCCTTCAAGGAATGATGGGCTGACAGGGGGGCAATAATAACACAGAGGAGCACTTTTAGATGCATTGCTCTAGACATGTTTGTCGCTTGCTGTTTTACTGATGGAAATTTGAATGTGTTTCCATTGTGTTTTTAGGGCTTCTTTTTGTGTTTCCTTGTAGACATGACCCTGTTATGTTAAAAGCAATAAAATGAAATAATAAGAAGAATAATAAGAAGAAATCAACCAAGAAATCAAACAAAAACAAGTTTACCTAAAGACCATAGAATAACGAACTATAGGCAATATCCTGTGACATTTTCATTGTTTTACTGAAGAGATAAATTCTATTTTCCTGTAGTCACTACATAAATGACAGGTTTAGAAGAATATGGCAAATTGGATGTCAGTCCATTGACTATCCCCTATACACCTTTAAATAGCTATTCTCTCTTTTTAGCCTGTGGTCTTAGAAACTAGATATCCTTTTTATACACTTTTGTAACACATTCTTCATTTTGCATTTCTGCTTATTCTTCTTTTCCAAGCATTATCAGACTTAACCACTTCTCCAGTACACCATGTATCTCTGCTGGATTGTAGCTTTTGTATTAAGTAGGACTGTACTTCATGAGCTCCAGGCAGAGTAAAATGCTGTTGATGTGTACAGTTTCTGTGGTTTCTGTGCCAAAACAGACTGTCCAGCCAACAAGAGAGAAAGATCATCAAATCACACAAAATTAATTTTGAAAACTTCCTGCATTCAAGTCATGCACTCACTGTTTTGCTAAGATGACTTTTATCTGATGAAACATATTGTAGCCAAACCACAGCAATGTGGTCTTCATTTGGAGCTGACTTCTTCTGGACTGGTCTTGCTGACAGAAGTGAAAACACAGGTATCAAAACACCAACTTACTGGAGTGTAATGTGACTTTAACCAGTCTATGCTTGCCTGTTATGATGCCACTATGTCTTTGTGAGCTCGGATGTACCCTCTTTGTAAGATGGGATTATTTAGGACTGTTTTTTGCAATGAGTTTGAATGCTATTTTGTCAGGATTATCTGAAAAATATCTTTCCAAACTGTTGTACCCTACATTAGTGATCAAAGCCTCATTAGGCTGTAAAGGTCTGGTGAACAACAGAATAGGACTTAAAGGGTGCTATGTGGTATTTAGCATGTTGTGTAACATTCTTAAGAGTAGCACTGCATTGCTCAGCCTCATCAGTTTGAGACTATTCACAAATGTTTCATCCTACTTGTTAGTTTGCCCCTATTCTCTATGGCATGCATTATGCTAATATGTCATACAAGTGTATCAAAATAATCCACTGTTGCAAAATGAAGGTTGCAAATTTTGTGGGACTAATAAAGGTTTATCTTATCTTAGTTAATGCAAATGTGATAAAACTTTCTAGTGGTTGGATGTTAGCTATTTTCCTTCATTAGCTAGCTATTGGTAAAAAGGGAACATTTTGAGCCCAAAATTCACCCAAAGCAGTTGTAATTTCTTAAACATTCTTCTAATCTTCAAGATACATCATTAGCAGAGAAGTTTCCTTGTCAGGACTAATTTCAGATATTTTTGTGACACCAGAACATGCAGCAAATGTAGCAGTGGTAAAATGTTTCCTGCTTTCCATCAGTAATATGGCTAATGGTTCAAGTTAGGACACCTTAGGTCATTTGTAATAATAACTTAGGTAACTTAGGTAAGGGTTCAGATGGTCTGTAAATTACTATTATTACTAATATTCTGTAACCCTAAAATAACTCTTGACTTTATTTTTTATACATAACATAAAACACTGAGTAGTCAGATTCAAAAATGTCCCGAGTATATGTATGCTTTTATTTTTATATGGAGCTCTAGAGAGGTAGTTCTTGTCTTGCCAGCTTTATCTCAGTGGTATAGTTTCCTCCAACAATATGGCATAAATCATGGTTTTATTGTTACAATGCAACAAAAGACCCCTGATGGCAAAAGAATTATCTTTCAATCACTGTCAGCATTTCCATCAGCCAAAATATCTGTCCAAAGCTACTCTACTCTGCTCCTAGCACTTCTTACGCTGTCGGTGTTGAATGGAACCAAACATCTTTATGTTCTCTTTTTGTTCAAATTAAATATATATCGGGCATGGATGCCATTCCCTTTATAACTGCATCCCGTTTTTATTGTATATCCCAAGACTGATGGTGCGCCTGTGACACAGTGATTTACAGGCCTTCAGTTTTCTGTGGCAGGGCTTTAGAGGGGAGAGCTGACATGCAGCCAACACTTTGGAGGGGTAGAATAAAAGCTGACGTTTTATTGGCTTTAAGGAAGAGAGAATAGGAAGGCCAGTCACACACGGGAGAGAGTAA
Source organism: Brachypetersius gabonensis (assembly GCA_037577145.1). Taxonomy (NCBI): domain Eukaryota; kingdom Metazoa; phylum Chordata; class Actinopteri; order Characiformes; family Alestidae; genus Brachypetersius; species Brachypetersius gabonensis. Next base: position 12,389,517 of record JBBJLR010000153.1, read on the forward strand.
TAGTTTCTGTGCTTTATGCTTCTCAGCCCTGCCAGCTGTCAGAGAGCCCCTCGAAATGGGGGAAAAATTTATTGGGTATTATTTAGAAACATGTCAGTGGTAATGACTACAGCTATGATTTCAATTATCACCCACTAAATATAGCTTAATTCACTACATCGGTGGACCTAATGAGTGAGTCTGACATCATTTTTCAAAAATTCGATACCATGCCATTTTAATATTTCATGTTGACCACTGGTTTAATATTCCCTCCTCGCATTTGGCATTGAGGAAGGGCCTGGTCCCTCATGGGTTATTGTACCGTCAACGTTATGTAGTTCAAAGTCTTCCCAGGGATATATTTTTTCCATTGACAGAAATCCAATTAGTTTTAGTACACAGTCTGGCTGAATAAAATGGCTCTTAAAATCTACAATATGTTTCCTTAGCGCTTTAGCAGAGTAAAAGGCCAGTGATGGATTTTTATAGCCTGACCTGATCAGGCCTGGCATGGCACACACACACTATATCCTATCCCCTTTTGTTTGACATGTTTAGAAACCAAGTATTTAGACATCTTCTGAAAGCAGCCACATGACTTTTTGCACTTAGTATTCAAGCAATGTTTAAAAATGAAGCTAAGCGCTAAGCACGTAATCCGTAAACGTTGACATAGCAGTGTGAATGAAAATGAATGAAAACAGATGAGATGTTTAATTTATAGGTGACACGTTTGGTAAAGTGTGTTTGGCAGTGTACTGATGCATGGCTAAATTGTGCCATGGCAGTTTATTTCTGAATGAGCGCTAAAATAAAATCTATGACTTGCACTCGGTTCGTTGGTATGATCAGGGCATAGAGTTGGAAATGTGCAGCTAAATGTGTGTTAGGCTGTGGATCGCTTCCAGCTTACGTGCTCCATCATGCAAAGTCATCATGCTGATTAATGATGTAAGCAACTGGGAGGTATGGAACTTATTAGTACTTTTGAAGCAAAGAGGGTCTGCCATTCTTTAACTTCCCCTGGACAGTTCCCAAAGGGGGGGGGGGGGGGGGGGAAGGTTAGCAGTTTGGAAATGGAACAAAGGAGTTTCCCCTCAGTATTACCCTCTGTATGTGCTTGCTTCATGACACTTTGTCTCCCACAGCCTCTCCTGGAGAGACGGCTGTGAAAAGTGAAGACAGATACGCAGGCTTATCGTGCCAAGACTTGAGAGGATGATTGTAGCTCCTTCCCCATGTTTTGAAATTTGGGGGTGCAATTTCTCCAGCAGGCGATATGATAAATGTTGACGCTGTGTGAATTTATCCCACCGCCATAAAACACGCTATGAACCCTGTCATTAGGAATTTACTCCTCCAAACACTCATCATTATTAGAAAATATTTGCTATAACATTTGGAGTATAGATGGTGCCCAGAATAATAAGTCAAGCCTCACTGTTTTGACTGCTGTTAAGCAGTGGTATGCCACCTGGAGAGTGATGAACTGGACGGTATTGTCCAAACTGCTTGCTTTGCAAACGTGCACCGGCACAGAGAGGAGTGCATTTTTTCACAAGACCATAGAGGGTTTAAACAGCTGCTGCAGATTTTGAACACAGCTGCAACACATTTCCCCTGCACATTTCAGCGTCACTCACTGACTTTTCACAGCCACAGCACACAACTGCTATTACTGTCCTTAAAAACACTGTCTTCATATACTGTACTTGAACCCAAATGTAATGTTTACATATAAGCTGTGTGTGGGATGGTTCACTCGTCCACTTATGCACTGTTCACTACATAGTATTAAACTCAACAATAATGGTGTCAGAAAGTTCTTAGTGTATTCCTGTTGAAAATTAATTTTTAGTTCTCTCAAGACCCTTTTATTAAATGTAATATTTGAGTGTGAGGAACCTTTTTATAGTTTACCAAGCCTACTCAAAATGTGGAAGAACCTGTAAACTAGTAAAGACCCTTTACATTATGTGAAGGTTCTTTGTAGCCAAAGGCTCCTTCTCACTTACATCGTATTCACAAAAAATGGATCTTTAGGGATCGAAAGTGATTCTTCTCTAGCAACACTCAAAGTATCCTTTGTGGTATCTTTCTTTTAAAGAGTTTATAGTGAACTGACTGGAACAACCATGAAACGAGTGAAAGATTTATTAAACAACACTAAAACATAGCCGACACTCTATGCAATGCACTATAGAGTGTCAGTTATTGAGTGTCAGCTTTGGAGCAAGCCCAAATGTAGCAGTAGTTTGGTTCCAGAAGTATTTGCAGTATCACTCAGAAGCTAATTACTCTTCTATCAGTTCTTGGTGTGTGGTAAGCTTTCAGTTCCCCTAAGCTTTATGGTTTTCATAATTTTTTTTCTGTGAAATTCTGTCTACAATAAGTGGACTTGTAAATGGATGGCTGTTTTTGTTGTGTCTTTTGCCTGGATTGTGTGTTTTCAGTAAGTGGGCCTTATTTACCTCTCTGCTCCATGTCTCATTGTCCAGACATTTGGTGATGTTTAAGGCGCTTTCCCCCCTCGGCACTAACATTGCTTTTGTGTTTGAGAGAGCAGTCGTTTTTTCATGTCTGGGCCAGAGGGGTCTTCAGAGCTCATCTTGTAACGGAGGGAGAGTGGAAGGCTTCAAAACGCCTGGTACTAGAGGAGGAGCAAAAGGAGGAGGACGAAGAGGCACTGGGATATCCTCATGAGCATGCTCTTCACAGACAGACAGCCTGGGCTGCATTCGTCTGATCTGAGGAGCGTTTGTGTGTCAATAAGATGAAAGGCTTTCAGGTGAAATCCCTTTACTGGCCCCTGCTGTAGGAGGGCTCATTGGCGCTAAAGTAAAGGAGGAAATTTCACAGACTAGTTACATGGAGTGTCTGTTCCTGTTTGTGCTGGCTTTACAGAGAAGTGCATATTCATAGTTTGACACATAGTGTACAATCATCTGTGTAGACAGAATCTTTCTAAACACTTTCCTTAAATGTTGTATCAAGTTTTTATGGCTAGCTAGGAAGACTACATGAATCAAAAGAATGTCATCTCTGTTACAATGTGTAGCGTGACGTGGTGTGTAAAATCACGAGGTCACTATCTGAAAGCCAGTGATACTGATGTCTGGTTTCTTAAAAAGCCTCATTTTAGACCTTTTAGAATTTCACAAAGACATCTTTTGATGGTTGACTTAATGTCATTAAAATGTTCCACAGGCTTTCACAGAGACCAAGACAGCTCTAACGGAGCCACAGATCTGCCTCTTGTCTATGGAATACGACTCTCTCTAGCTATCCTTTCCAGTAATAGGCTGACGAGTCCTCACTATTCTGCAAATGTGAGCTTTAAATCTGTATTTCGAAACATGTCCTCTGATAATAGGTTTGGAAGTGACTAATTTACTTGCCGCTAATTTGAGATTCCTTCTCCAAGTAACACACTTCCCAGAAATGTACTTATGAGAAAGTGCATGTCCTACTAGCTGTGGTCTGATCCTTTGAAAAGTGTGTCTCCTTCTTTGAATAGAGTCACTGTGCTCGGCCTCTGTTAAGAGCATGCTGAGGACATTATGAGCTGAAAGCCTGTTACCCACTCAGGGTGGAGGAATTAGGTGTTTTGACCCTGTGTTTGGGTTCAAACGCAGTGGTAGTCTTCAGAAGGAGCTGAGCTGGCTGCTCGGTGGGCTTGTGTTCTGCACTCTCTCCTCACCCTTAATTTGCTTTTAGCATGCCTGTCAATCAGAGAGAGCAGTACATGTGGTCTTTATTGGCCCACATTGTGTGGATCCTACAGAGAGTTTTATTTAGTATGCAAGAAGAAAAGAGCATCACTTTAGGATTTATTGCAAATGCTTCCCCGAAATAATTCCACGATGCGTTCCAATTCAAAGCCGGCCGTCTTTGCTCAAGACTTCATACCGTCGTCACACATGTACCGTCTCTGTCCAACGTGTCAGAGATATAAATAACGTTCTGCTTCTCTGTGGAGAGACAGTCACAACCAGTTGGCTGTGTGTTGTGAATGTGGATCCTTCCATAGCCCAGGCAGGCAGTTTAAATTAATTATTAGTTTTATAGCAGCCCCTCAGGCCGTGCTGAGGCAGCTGAGCCCTAAAGGGGGCTAATCCGGCCCTCCTTTACAGAAAATCAATGCTGGCCTTTGGTGTTGGCATGCCATCCGGGTAGGGGGACACATGTCAGATAACTCCTGATTTTTTCATGAGGTGTGTTTTGAAGTTGTAAAACCAATGGGAGGTAGCTGGAGGTGCTGAAAATGAAAGGAATATACAGAAGCTATGAAAGGGTGGCCGGATTTCTCGTGAGGGACCAGACAAGTGATCGCAAAATATGAGCTGAGCAGAGGAAAATAATACAGAATTTTGCCTTAATAGATTTTCAATTAAGATCAGTAAATGTAACATTTCTTATTGGGAAAAAGTGATATGCTATCATAAACTGCAAGAGCAAAAGTTTGAATAACAGGGTGTTTGCTTTGCATATGATTTTATTTTCATTGATTGTATAAACCCTAACCCTAACCCTAACCCTAACCATTTTATTTTAACTGTAGACAAAAATATTTTTGTTTTATATTTTCTTTCTTTTTATGCAGAAAGAATTGACAGTGACAATAAGACAGTGACAAACTTTGTCATTTAACCCTTATTTTTGTGATCATTTGTACATTGTAAGCACTTTGTAATCTGTCCCCAAACCTATACTTCTCCCCTGGCACAGACTGCATAGACATATTTATTGTTTAAGCTATAAAATTATATGTAGAGGGGAAAATATGATCTCTAAAATTACTGAATTATTACCTGACTAGTCAGAATGGAAGCTTGTCTACCATTTCAGTACCTCTGTATGGAGAAGGGTTAGAGTTAGGATTTAACCATTGTCTTATATTTGCACCTAATGATAATAATAATAATAATAATAATAATAGTAATAATAATAGTAATAATAATAATAGTAACTATAATAACAACAATAATGTTTTAGGAGTTTAATTTCCAGTGGCTCATAAAAATGACATATGATAATGCATATTCCAAATGCGCTGAATCACAAAGCAGCTTTCATAGGCTTCTTCATGGCCAGGCAGTGGGGTTAAGATCAAAAAGTGTTGAACCTTTGAGCCCGCTAGTCTTCTTTCTCAAGCCTGTCGCTCAAAAAGCCTTTGGAGCAGACCTTCATAGAGGCACCTTTAGTATGCCGTCCATGATGAAGCCCCCTTGTCACAATGATTTGGTACATGGCTCTTAAGTCTCGCTTCTTTTTATAAAGGCACTGGAGCATTTTATGTGTGGGTGATCTTTGACCGTACAGAGAGCTTTCATTTTTGTATCACTTCCTTCATGAAGGTTGGAGTCAAAACTATCTGATTGAGGTGGACAGACCCCCACCCTGAGAATTACATGAAGCTCAGCGCCTCCCCTCTGGTCTGGACCTGGCATGTCTTGTGTGTATGAGGTGTTATTTTTCTTCATGCTCCTCTGTTGCCATGCTGAAAGCTTTTTGGCTGCAGCTCCTGTGGAGGTGCTGTTATCCTGTGGACGCATGCGGTGGATGTTTCTCTCAGCAGCCCAGTGAGAGGCCTCTCATTATCTCAGGGGAAGCCCTCTAGCACATCTGAGGGGGAGAATTCTCTTAAATCCCCAAAGAGGACATGCCGCACAAGTGCCCCCACCTTTCCCACTCATGCTCCCCACTGGCCTGTGCAATCTTGGAACACCTCCAGTATCTGTAATCTAGGACCAGCATCCTCCCAGGACATTTTTACTCTTGTGTACACCATTGCAAAGAAAGATCTAGAAGGGGACTTTGGCAAGCAGAGGTTTTAGTGTTAGTTCCTTTATAACTTTGACACAACCCCAACAATTGTATTGTTAACCACTTGTCATGAGAAGTAATTGAATAACCGAGCAAGTGAAGGAGAGTAAACTCAATAAAGTATACCAATAGAAAGCATTACATGCTAAAAAGTGTTTAAAAAGTGACCATGTGGCTAAACCTAGCCCTTTATTGTTAGCTTGCCAGTGAGGCCTTTCTGTGGATCAAAACTAAGTTCTTTTGTTTTTTGATATGAAGATGAATATCATTGCCTGCCCTTGTTCATTCACATTGTTTTTTGGTGCTTTCTTCACAACGGAATGCGAGAAATTGATAAATTATTTCCATCACAGTGAATCTATCTTTCAGCCAGCACCGTGAATAATAGAGTAATGTGACAAATGCCCAAAAAAACGAAGGGGAAAACCTCATGAATGCAATTAAGGGTGTGATGCAACCCGACATAGCTCTGTTTGATTCAATGTGGGCCATAGATCATTTTATATTTAACTGAGTGTGTAGGAGATCTGGATATTAAACAGGACTTTGAGTTTGTTCAGCTGGGTCTCTGTCTCTACATTTGACTCAAGGCATAAATGAGCTCTTCCCACTGCACAGCAAAAAGCCAAAAAGAGGGATGATATCATAATTATTTTAATACGGTTGAAAGCTGTGAGGGTGAATGTTTAGTGAACGGAGCCCATTGAGTGAGTGTGACGGGTGTCTCCAGGCCTCAGTCAGCGAGAAAAAAGGACAACATTGTTCAGCACAGAGGGGGATAGACAAAAATTGCATTTTTCATGACTGTATGTCAAGGACTCTCTCACAAAAGGATATTTTAACCAGATCTCAATTAACATGAACTGGCCATCTTTTGTTCTGTGATGTAGTATTGATGAGTGGCCTGGAGCTGCTCTCTTGCAGGAGGATGGGGTGTGGTTTGGAGCATTGGCAGGATGGTGGGCATACATTTATCAGTCATTCCAGCATTTTGGAATTTATCTTTATTTTCGAAAAACAGATGTGAGATTTTGGCCATCTGCAGGGTTTTCTTTTCTGTGCTTATTTAGATTTATGGTGTACTATATCTGTCAATAGTCATATGATGGAAATTTGACACGTTAGCTGATCTGGCATATGAGTTATGAATCTTCCAAAAAGAATATGTATGTAAATGTATTTTCCCCTCAGCTGTGGATTCTTGTGTTTGCTTAGCGTACCTCTGATTAAGGGTTGCAAGGCAGAATTATTCAGTTTTATGGTGTACTTGCCAGCTTGGCAACAGCGTTAGCATTTAAACGTCCATTTACAACCTTTTAACTGCCAGGATCTGTTGAATTATGGATATTTACTTTCCTCACGGCTCCTAGAACCACCGAAAATGACTTTAATAGCTCAACTGGTAATATTAATGTTTTCTTATGAAGAACAACATTATTAGCATATCATTCCAGCGCTTAAGAGTTTTGCCATTGACTTTCGACGAAGAGGATCCAGTAGTTCATAATTCTCCACTTTATTCCCTGTCATTTCCTAATGCAGTGGGCGATGAATGCAGGCGAGATTTTGCATCTCGGTAAATTTGATGCTATCAGCTTGTCAGCAAAAGTGTTGACTTTAACACCTTTTTTTTGACATTATATTTCTCTAAGTCCAAAGCAGGCCGTGCTGTTGACTGCGAAGTCATTTCGGAGAGAGAGGGAGACTCATTTCAGACATGCATTTTAATCCTGGCCTGTTTAATGTTTGCCCCCTGACAATCTGAGGCAGACATCATTTTAATGGCATGTACAGTGATAAAGCCAATAAAACGTCAAGATGATTGATAATATGAGCATTATGGCAATATGACTTTCCTGTCCTCCTCTCTGCTGTAGATGATGGTTTCCAAATTGAATTCTGTGTGTGACTGTGTGTGTGTGTGTGTGTGTGTGTGTGTGTGTGTGTGTGTGTGTGTGTGTGTGTGTATATATATATATATAT
>JBBJLR010000153.1:12397407-12416299 GCA_037577145.1 Brachypetersius gabonensis
TGTGTGTATGTATGTATGTATGTATGTGTGCTATTTGGTGTGTGTGTGTGTGTGTGTGTATATATATATATATATATATGTATATATATCTATATGTATGTATGTATGTATGTGTGCTATTTGGTGTGTGTGTGTGTGTGTATGTATGTATGTATGTATGTGTGCTATTTGGTGTGTGTGTGTGTGTATGTATGTATGTATGTCTGTATGTATGTATGTATGTATGTATGTATGTGTGCTATTTGGTGTGTGTGTGTATGTATGTATGTATGTATGTATGTATGTATGTGTGCTATTTGGTGTGTGTGTGTGTGTATGTATGTATGTATGTATGTATGTATGTATGTATGTATGTATGTATGTGCGCTATTTGGTGTGTGTGTGTGTGTGTATGTGGGGTTTTTTTTGTCGTTCAGCTGTATGTTTCTGTTCATTTGGTGGATATGACTGGCGTTTCTCCACTTGGGCCTTGCTATTTGAAAAGAATGTTGTTAGTGTGACTCAGTGAATGCTTCTTTGTAAAGAAAGGGTTGAAGCTAAGTTAATCATGGAAAGTATTATAAATTACTATAATAAATGAGATGGCATATGGCTCCTAAAAATGACTGCAGAGATGAATGTTGAGCTATTAGATAATGGTCTTATTTAATATTTGCCCAAAGTACTTAAAATGATAGAGAGAAAAAAGAGGTGTTCATCCTAACTTTCTACCCCTGCCCCCCAGCCCTTCTTATGTGAGCTGTCATGGCTTGCATGCTGAACGTGATGTCATGGGATTAGTGTATGTGAGCGCGCTGGGCCTGTATAAAAACAGAGTAAATCACTCAATGGTAATAAATAGTGTTAAAGCTCATCTCTGAAATGACAAGGATCTGAAGCTTTACGCCAAAAGCAATGGCCAGCATATGTGTGTGTGTGTTTCATATCAAATGAGGCTTATTTAAAGGAAACCTTGAATGAGTTTGAGAACCTGCAGAGTATTGAAATATCATTCATTTCTCTTAACATTTCTGCACTTGTCTAAACACTGTAAAGCCAGTCCTGGCTGTGAGGACGAAGGAGGCCATCTTTCATTCTCCACACTACAACTGAACCAGAGTGGCTTAGTCTGAACACTGAGTCCTTCTCTGTTCTTTCCTGGACACCCATCAAAACAGGATATCATAGAAATTAAGGAATGAAACACGTGATTCATGTTGATTTAATAAAAATAATTTTATTTCAACCATTATGTTACACACACATTGAATTTTGTCCTGTAACTTACTAAACAACCTATTTATAAATATTTAAAGAGAAATTAAGATTAATTAAGTCAAAGAAAAAAGATCACTATAAATAGCATAAGAGATTTATTTTTCTAATGTTTTTTTAATATTAAGGGGCCAAAAAGGGTTATTTGCAGCATTGCCATAGAAACTATTCTTAATTACTTAAAGAACCTTTTAATGATTCATTCTTCATAGAACATCTTTATAAATTAGATGCATGAAGGTGTGCTAAATGCTAAAATGTGAACCCACTGCTTTCTGAGGGCCCACAGCTTTTCTACATCATGTAGTACAACATCTGTCTAGCTTCTGTTTTAAAAGAGCTTGAATATTCATCCACACTGTTAACTATAGAACAGTCATGCTAATTTTAACAACAGCATGGCACTGTTTATCACACACACCATGAACCACAAAGTTACAGGCACTTATGCCAATCTTTTAGACTGTAAAGGTGGTAGTAGTCTGTTTTATTGGAACATTATGGGATGAGCTAGTTAAACACGAAACCCCATCATAGAATAATAAAACATGTCAAATGCATTCAGGACCACATCTGGTATGAAATAACATTACACAAAAATAAACAAAAAACAAACAAATTTTTTTGAGAAGCTAAGTTTGGAAGCTCCACCTGTATCACAACATTTTTAGGCTGCACTGGTTGCAAATATCAGCCACTTTTACAATATGCCTTACAAATAATAGCTAATTAAATATTAAGACTTCTTTGACAAGAAAAAATACAATGGATTACTGCAATATTTCCACTGTAAATTTATATCTTTTTACATTATTTATATAATTTTACATGGTCTACAGTGTGAAGTGATGTTATTCTTAAACTCTGTTTTTGGACTTCCTTGTGGATCTTGGCCATTTACAGTGTTAAATAATCATAAAAAAGATTCAATACAAACAAAATGTTTTTATTGAAACAGTAGTACCAAGTCGAAAATCATGCAGCTTTACTTGTACAGCAATTTATAACAGTAACAATGTTAAGAAATTCTTGGATGAAATGCAGTATTTTAAATGGTGGGCAATGTTCTCTCCACGCCAACTCACCACTAACTCACTCATTTTCAGTTTGGACAGGAAATTCACAGGCATTTGATTTGTCTTTAGCAGACTGATTGTAACAATTTAAAAACATCACATTTTTCCCTCCATTTCAAATATAGCTGAAAGAAAAAGAACCAATGTTTTATTTCATAAGTGTGTATGTGTGTGTGTGTGTTTGTGTCTGTGTGTGGAATATTAATTCTCAGCCAGCATATGCTGACCAGGATCCTCAGAAAAACACTGCTTTCCATTTTAAGCCTCCCTGCCGGCTCATCTCGAGAAAGGTTTTTTGCGTTTTATGTAAATAGTGATTGATGGTGCATCTTACCTAGCGTGCAGCTTTTGACAAAAAGTATTGATGGGTGCTCTCAGTAAGTGTTAGTCGAGGTGACAGAGCAATCCATTTTAAGATGAATTACAGCACAAACTACCTCCATGGCAAAGTCATGGATTCTGTTTCATCTCCTGTTTAAGGGCTGACTGAATTCAGGAATGCTTGACTGTTAGAGTGCCGTCATTTTAACACCACTTTAAGCTCAGTTCTGTACCACCATGTTTCTGAACTGGGATACAAAACTGCAGCGCCCTGCATTTTAAAGCAGAGCTACTTTCAGTTCCAAAAGTGTTTTTACAGTCTTTAAATATTTTGGGGGATGCTGCAACTTTGAGAAACCAAAATGTTATTAAACATAATTACAAAATATCAGCTGCCCTTTACACGGCAGCAAAAAATTTATGATGAACAATCCAAAAATGAATTAATAAAATATTGTCACATTTACCTACATGAAATATTACAAATGTTTTTCTGTACTCTTGCAATGTTTCTTTTTGGGAGTTTCTGTTCTGACAGTGATAATTCTGTTGTTAAATGCACACTTTGTTCCATTATTTATGTTAGATATCCCCCAAAAAATAATTCATTTGGACCTTTTAAGACCACATAGGACTGAAAGTCACTGATCATTATGTCATACGTGAACACACCACAGCACACAGTGTGAGCAGCATGAAATTCCTCCTCTGCGTTTAACCCATTCACCAAGTGAAGCAGTGGGCAGCCAGGAATACAGCACCTGGGGAGCGGTGTGTGAGGACAGTATCTTGTTCAAGTGGACCTCTGAGATGCTTGAGACCCATGACTTCCTGATTTCAAAGTGAACACCCTAACCACTAGGCTGCCTGAGTCTGAGTATGGATATACGGATCTCCCTTTGTTTAATTGCTCAGTACATGCTTCCTGCTTGGTGCCTGCATGGTTTGTTTAAGTCGAATAATGTGTTTGATTCACAAAGTAGTCCGTGTTAAAACCCAGACTGAAACCCGATGATGGATGGGTGGCTGCATTTCCCTAACCATGCACACCAAGGAAACACAATTTCAGTAATGACCACAATCAAGAGAACTGTTCTCACTTCTGCCTTTTGTTGACAAATGCAATATAACACAGCTTCATACAATAATGTTTTATGTATGTTAAAGGAGAAAAAATGCCAGAGCAGCGAACTGGATCTGGTGCAGACACAAGGTTGACAGAAGAAGATTTTAACAGATGCTTCAAGGGGACCTCGGCCCATGAAATCATCCTGTCCTGGATCCAGAGCCCCACCCTCTAACTGCTGTATAAATAGATTCTCATGACAGGGCAATTCATCTCCAGCCATGAAAACATCAGCTTTAAAAGACAGCTTGTAGAGACCCGGTGCTTGTTAGGGCCAGATCAGCAGTGCAGATGCCTGGGATGTAAACTCATGAAGAGAAGATTAATTTATCTGTCATCCCTGACTTTGACAGTTGCTGTAAATCTGATTCAGGCTGGTGGTGGTGGGGGGCAGATAGAGAGGGGTGTGGTGGGTGCCGGATAAAAAATCGTGGCAAAAGAGAAGGCCATAGTGGCTGGTAAAGATTTAAAATGAGCAGTATTGAAATAGCTCACTCACCCACTTACTACTTAAGTCCACCTGGGATATGTTGAGTGTTCTTGTCGGGTGATGTGCTTGGAACCCATTGTTAAAAGAGAACATTTGGCAATGATTTCGAGCCCTCCCCTCCACCCCTATTTTTTCACTCTTGTTATTTTCAAGATGGTAGTCACGTAAGGCGCCCTGGAAAATGAATAGTGGGAGTGTCAGAAGAGCCATTTGCAGCTTGATTGATGGGAGCAGGCGAGCTGTGGTGGCCCTGTTCTGTGATCTGCTGCATATGAACCATGCCTGGCATTCCCTTGGAAACAGCACAAGTTTTTCAACACTTAATGCCACCACATTTTATTAAAGTGCCATATATACCTCAGTGGATCTACAGCACACTCGCAGAAACGATCTTAATTATATTAGAGAAAATGAAGGATAACTGTTTGGCAGGAAACTGCTTGATCTTGCGTCATCCTTTCTCTGGATGCATGAGTTGTTTAGTCAAATGCCAGATCTCTTTGATTGGTGCTTTTTTGTTTTTAGTGATTGACTTGTTTTATACTTTTACTAGTTTGTGTGGTTAAAATTTCATGCAAGTTTACCCTACTTACATTTTCCGAAATGTCTGTTCCCAACAAAAGACCTTCATTTGATGTACCAAAGTACAAAGGGTCCATGGCCCTGTGCTGTCAATAAAACCCCCCACTGCGTAACAATTTGGCAAATGTACACTGATGTCTGCCTGTCTCCAAGTGGCCAATCTCTGTTATGTTATATTTCCACCATTTTTTCCTTCATATTGTGGCATCAACTATATGGAAATTGTTTAAGTCCTTCCAGTAGACCCTTCTTGGAACACTGTTTTTGATCTTTGTAAGAACTGTTAAACCGATAATGAGAAACCATTACACTTTAGGTTAACTTATCAACACCATTTATTTAGCATGATCAAAATCTGCCACGGTGAGGTGACAAATGTAAGCTGTGGGTTTCCTTTTGATGTAAATTTGCATGCAAATGGATTTTGCCTTGATATGTCAGTCCTTGTCCTGGAGCAAGGCAAGGCCTTAAGCCTTCTGAGAGAGAGTGTTGGGGGGTGGGAAGGCATATAAAGAGGGTGGGGGATATTGTTAATTAGCATGTGGAGAGAAAGTGCTTCTGACAAGTGGTAACCAGGCCCTCATAAATATGGTGACTAAACATTTCCCCATTCCTTTTGTCTGTCAGATCCCCTAGCTGGGGACTTTAAACTCCTTTCACCTGAGAGGAAATCAAAGATAATCCAGAGTTTGATGTCAAGAGAAACTTTTCAGTTTCTGGAAAAAGGGGTCACCAAATGTATAGGGCAATGGGTTTAAGCTGTAAACCCTACACAAAGGGTTCTGACAGACTGCGTTTCCCTGCTCTTCTCAGAAGAGTCTTTGCGAAGTTCTAAGCACCTTCTCTGTGCATGACTAAACCTATTGAGGGCTGGAGAGATAAAGGAACCCTAGGCTTAAAATCAAACTTTAATTTTCTATTAAAAAACAACATCCTGAGAATCAATTTGTGTGGGCTGTGGAGGTACAAGCAAGCAAAGTTCTTCATACAGGTGGAATGAGAGAGGGAATTTAATTTGATTGATTTTATTCCATGTGGTTTTACTTTATAAATGCTAATGTTGCCATGGAGATACTGAAAGGAGAGATTATTCAATGTTTACCCCCTATAAATGGCAGTCTTTTCAACTCTAAACAATAATTCAGTCAGCGCTGTAGATTTATTCTTAAGGGTTTTTCTCTGTAGTCAATTATTAGCAAACTTCAGCAGGGAGATTGCCAAACTTCTACTGTTGAAGAAAGTAAACTGCAGTGATTGCACTGAATTGAAACACAGCTTTCAGTGTCATGCTGTTGATGTTGTGCTCTCATTGTTTATGCTCCGTGTTGTTTTTTCCTGTTAACCTTACAACTATTATGATCTGGCATTGCCTGTTTGGCCACTTTAACTGCACATCCAAGCCATTCCCAGCTATCTCTGTGGTCTCTTTCTGAAGAATCAATACTTCAGAAAATCTTACATACAGTAGAGAATGAAGTTCTTTACAGCAAGTCAATTCCAATGTTAAACAGTACAGTGTGTAAAACAATAATAGTTTATTGGAGTAGCGATATACAGACCAGACCAGAGTTTTACAGGCCTGATTTTAATATTTGCAAGAACTTTTAGTAACCTTTTGATAAACCCTTGACAGGTGATTAATGCATCGGCATGTGTCTACTAGAGTAAGTTACTATAATTTGAGAAAAATCATACAGTTCAGCCATTATGGAGTGCAGGGTCACTTTTAGAGTGTGTGAGGCTTTAAGGCACGTCCTCCTCCCTAGGGCCTGAATAATGACCTTTTCCTTCATTCCCCTCTGACTGATTCATGCAACTTCAGTATTGCTTTACTGCACATTTGCTTACCATAAGAATGCAATTTTCAGCTATAAGGTCCCAGGACTTGGCAGGAGATCGAGAGGGTTGGGGTGGGGGGAGTGGTAAATTTCTTGCCAAAGCAACAGCCCTGGATGATCTAGAGGTCTGCCCCGGGGGATGGGTTATCCACATCAGGCCAAAGTGCTGTCATGCTGTGGAAAAATGATTAATTTCCCCTTGCTCCCTTTTATCCCTGAAGGATGCAGGGTTGCATAGCAGCAATCGCTCAGATAAATGCCTCACCCATGCATATGCAGATCTCCATCAGAGCCATTAGATTGTCTGTGATCAATAATTGACTGCATGATTATCATTTGGCACTAGGCTAAGGGAAGCTTTGCCACGTGCCTGCGCATATGTGCCCATCTCATGGTCAGTTTTTTCCTCGGAGGGACAAATCCTGAATAGGCTTGGCACCTGTTAAAACATGTTACCCTGATAAAACTATTTTACATCCCTAAGTTACACCGTTTTTCTAGGTTAGCAGGCTGTGGCTTGTTATTTTAGGATGTCCTTTGTAATTGTCATTATAAATGTTGATTCACTTCTGATTTTCTCAAGCAATTTGAGGCCTCACACAGGCTTTACATTCACATATGCTCCCATCTATAACTGTCAGACTCTCCTGTAATTTGATAAATATTTTGATTGTTAATTTACAGACATGCAGTCTGTATCTGTACCTGTTGGATTTTACCTGTAGCAAGAACCAGATTGCTACGACGTCTGATAGAGCTTGACGAAGGATGTGGCAGCGCAACCAGTGTGAGAGGGAACAGTGCCACAAGTGGTCTGTTGTCCTTGTAGGCTAATAGCAAATAGAATGCGAATGTTCTTTCCTTTTAGATTATTTTTTTATGTTTATTGCATTGAAAAGCAACCTACTCACATACAACCTCAGGCTGCATCTGACTACATGGCAAAAGGTGATTGAGGGGCTGGTGAATTTTAATTTCCCTTGGTCCATTGCTGACTAGAGCCATTCAGTTAAAAAAAAGCATATTTTAAACTGTTTGCATGTAGCATTATCTGTGCTTAGTTTGTCAAACTTGTAGAAATGCCATACGGAAACTTTCAATTGCTAGACTTGTAGACTAAAGCAGTATATCGCCCACTATGAATTTGGAAAACCGAATAGGTTTAAAATGTTTAATTCCTGTTCATGGTTTGAAGCTAAAGTTTACTCTAGTGTTGTAAAAGATGCACTGGGAGAATCGAGGTATTAGTTTAGTATTACCATTGTGATTGCAATATGCTTGCCAATACGCTGAAAGCACATTAGTAAATGCTTGATGTAGTGAATTATTGATTTATTATGAATGCATTATTTATTGAGATTAAGTAAGAGATTGATTATATTTATTCTTGTTTGATCAAATAAGTGCCTTTAGTAAAAGCCTTCAGTAAAATAATATTTTGTCAAGACCCTCTCAGTAAACAATAAGTGATTGGTTAGATCTGCATTTGCATATTGCACATTTATGCAATGCCAGGAGAGTGAAGGCTGATGTGACAGTAATGATGAAACTATATATTGTACAGCCCTTGCTGTGTGCCCTGAGTGTGCCGGAAGTGCATAGATGCGAATAGGTTCCTTTGTGCTCAACATAAACACACAGGTCAGACTTTTATCTTCAGCCCATCAGTCCATTATGAGAGAGCCACTTTTCATAAAAAGGAGGGATGAGAGAGAGTGACAGAGAGCAGGAATAAATGGCAAGTGTGCGATTCTATAATAACATGGTTAATGACATAAACTATTCAAATGTCTCAGAGGCCGGCGCAAAAGGGGCCTTTGCCGTACTGTTACAAAACAGAAGACAGTACCAGTTTGACAGCTCCAAGTGTCTGAGGCCAAGGAAATAATTGATAGCAGGCTGCCTGCATCCAAGGTCCTTTAGCAGTAATTGCAAGCAGAATGCGACTCTCTGATCTCACCAGTGGTATTCGCCATGCCAAAACAGCCCAGCTTTGACAGATTGCCTTCCTGCAGTAATAACTTAGGCATGTTCTCCGCTTTCTCACACAAGGCCACGCAGCCTTCCTACCACAGAACCCGGCTGAATGATTATTTTATGCCGAATTTTTATTTCGCCTCTGCACCCATTTTTGACAGGCCACTCTCAAAATAATAGTTTTATTTTATAACTGCCAGAAATACTCAAGATATTCTTTTTGCCTCCCACTCTTGATTTCTATGGCAAAAAAATAAGTAGTTGTGAATAAAGAGTGCTTGTATGAGTGCTTGGGTGCAGTTAAGAATGTGCGGTTGCATTTCAGGTTCAGAAATTGAATACCTTGGTGTACTTTTCTTCTGATCTTTTATTTTAGAACTCTTTTTTAAAGAACAGATTTTTTGCTGTACCTCATTTTCATTAATTTTTTATGCAGAATGGACGGCAAGCTCCAGTGCTGATTGTGTTGTAGGGGTTACAGAATGGCCGTGGCTGTTGAACGAGTGTGCAAAGTTGTGCAACTATCAGAGCTGTGGCCCTCTTCCTCCCTCTTTGTCCCTCCTCGGCACTCCACGTCTACACCAGACAGCACTCTGGGATTTATTGTCAGCCAGAGTTTCCTTGATGGGGTGTAATAATACTGAGCCTCCTTTTCCCTCGGCAAGGTGATAGAATCTCCCCTCACAGACCCGAGAGGACCCCTGTGTGCTCCCTCTGCAGTAGCCTGTGTTCTCTGGCTGGGTTAGAAGCAGCCTGCCAGCTCCACCCTATGGCTGTCCAAACAAGGTTTCACTACGGGCGCCAACATCAAAAAGATTCGCGCAAAGTCTGCTGGAACACCAAACTGCGGGATGTTGGTTTCATTTATTTATTTCCCTCCCCCAAATCCATAAATAAAAAAAGTCCACTTGGCGGTAGCTGCTGTTTTTTCCCCCCTTTTACTTTCATGGATATTTTCTCTCACTCATTACCTCTGATAATTTATGGACATGTCACAGATTAAATGTGGCGCTTCAACCCAACAGACAGCCCTTGTGAACGGTGTGGAGAATGCAAGCAAATTGTTTTCAGATGAAACTAGAGCAATGTAAAACATCCTATAAGAAAAAAAGTCTGCCAACAAATGTAATCGTTCATTTGAATAAAGTTTTAAGATAACAAACCAGCAACACTGGGATTTCCACTTTGGTTTAGTGTGAGAAACTTGCATTACATCATGTATAAAGTGTTAAAGGGCGCTAAATGCCTCAGAGCTAGAGCTTTCAGCTGCTGAACTGCAGAGGCAGTGGAGAAAAGTATTAATAGAATCCCTTTGGCACAAACACACAATTGATAAAAGGTCCTTTGAATCTGCTTTACAGTGGAAGATATGGACAGACAAGTCAAAAGAGGATAAAGTGGATAAAACCACTACCGGCCCCCGATGACTGCTGTGCAAGACGCATTGCTGTTTTGAATCGACTAAACATAGAAGTTTTAAAGGTGGACGCAATGTGAAAATGTAAATAAACTTTATAGGGGCTGTGGGTCAGGCCCAGTTGGATTTATGGCTTTGGCATTCACCCCTTGGCCATCAGTCATTCCTCCCCCTGCTAACTCGAGCCAAGCCCCCTGATCACAAGACCTCCAGCTGAACTACAGCTGACCTGCTGAATCTCTGACCAGCTGGGCCTCAGATGCCTTAATGAGAACCATTCAGCCTCCTTAATAATTGTGCGACTATCTGATAGTTTATTTCTCTCTCTGTCTCTCTCCATCTTTCTCCTTCTCGCTTAGTTTCTCCCTCCTATCACCCTCTTTCTTTTTGGAAGTCCTCTTTAAAACTTAAAAGAGTGGAGGATTTGTAAGACAACTGTCCTCACTGGTGGCTGCGCTGTCACTTATAAGCCTAGAAAAAAACCTACATATATATATGTAGCCTACAGGTATAAATACATTCATATATATATATACTTACTGTAAAAGACTTACTGTGAAAGAAGTTAGTATGATGGTTTAAAATGTTCAAAATGCCAACTAATCATTGACAACCTGTGTAGTTCAGTTTTTTGAAAGACATTATGTTGTGTTATCTGTGCATGTTCTGTCTCTGTTGAATACACCCACATTATTTTTATACCTTTTCCACTGTTTTAGCCATGAAAGTGATTAATGTATAGAATTATATAGAAAGCCATGAATGTATATTCCTGTAGGGTGAAAATGTGCTTAATGTTGCATAAACATAATGGAGTTGGCAACCTTTCAACTCTTCCTTCTGGGGTGTATCATTGAGCTATATAAAATAATATGGAGTGCTGCAAAGTGTAAATCAAATCTTAATAAAGGGTATGGGCCTCTTTAAGCAAAGTGACATTTTACTTAATTGTACTCCATAAAATCGCAATAACATCGTTCCAATAAGTTGTTTGCTTGCCTGCCATCTTGATAAATTACCAACTGGCTGGGACAAAAGCTGAACTCCAGAGAATATTTCACTATGAATTGCAAAGGATTTGCCAGCATTTTACACCCACAGAGCATTTGTGGCTGAATATGCAATATGCTAATTGTTTTATTTATTTAAATTAATCATTTTCTGTGGACTTGACTGAGAATGGCTTGTTGTATGGGCTAAGTCTATAATCTGCCTGCTCTTGTCAGAAGGTGCTAGGACCATACAGCGTTGAGAAATATTGGCTTTGTCATCATCCCTTTTTAAGCACGGGGTGGGCGAAAGTGGCCGGGACGTGTCAAGAGCTGTGCAGGTCCACTCTGCCGATAAGAGTTCATGCACTTGTCTTGGCATTGGAATAGAAGGGGACACCTGCCTGAACTCCTCTCCATCTCTGGCAGGGCTCTTTGATCTGCATGACAGTTTGACTGCATTAGTGGGAGTGTCACACTTAATCCCTTTGCTTTGCTCCCTCCTTTTTGGCCTAGCCAGGGGCCAGTCCAGGGAGCGTTCAGTGGGCTAAATCTTAATCAAACAACCATGCCATGACCACAGAGGGACTTAAGCGCAGTAAGGAAAAGGTCACTATTCAGATTAGTCTGAGTTCACACACATGAGATGTTTGCAGGTGGCTTGTGGCAAAGACTGGGGATTTTGCAAAGCTGGAGTGTGATTAAATTTATCAAATGGTTACACTGAATGACTAGTCAAGTCAGAGACCATAGTACGGTTTATTTAAAACACTGTCAGGATTAAGGCTGCGGCCTTTCTTCAAAGGTGTGAACTGTTGTGTTTGTCGATTGTTGATTACCGATTTATTTTTTCATTTGTTACAACCAGAATTATGGGTCATGCCTTCAGTGAATTCATGTGCTTCTGACAGCCCTAAACACACATGCACATACATCCACATGCACAGCTAATACATAACTAAGTTCGGGGATAATAACAATCACATTATGTAAGGATGTTACAGTAGCAGAATTTTCATGCTCGAAAGTATTCTTTGATTGTTAACAAAGACCTGCGCATCTCTGCTAGAGCCCGTTGATGAGGTGAGACGAGGTCTCTGTGAAGGCAGATGACTTGCATGCTCTAACATGTTTATCTCAAACCTTGCCTGCCATTGTTCTCCATGAAGTTCTCAAGTGTTATGGGGGCCTCAAATAACCACAAACAAAGAAAGGAGCTTTTGTGCTTGACTCTAAGTATGTCAGGTGTCAGGGTTGTGTTCTCCCTTCCCTACAAATAACACTGTTTGTGATCACTATCCCCTCAGCAGCATCTGATGACTCCATTTGGGCTGGATGCATTTTTGTTTTATTACACTCTTGAAAACAAAGCTTCCTAGATGGTTCATGGCTTAGACATATGGTCCTGGGGAAACACTTAGGCAATATGATAATGTTTAGCGTTACCGTGATAAATTACATCACAACATTTGCTTTTCCAAGCATATCATAGTTGTCATCAGCACTTAAAGAACACCAGCATGTGTAATTACATGGGAAGCGTAATTAGTCATGTTTAATTGTATTTAGTGCAGTGTAGTATGTGAAATGTTAAATTAAAATCATTGTATTTTTGGTTTTTGATATTTTAAATCCAGAACTACTGTTTTTTTTGGTCAGTTTTAGCTTATTAGACCTCATTATATATTCTATATTATGATATTTTAATGCACCTTGTTTATCATGCAAATGTCTTGAAGTGTTTTGATGTTATATTTTAACCATATTGCCCACCACAAAGTGACTTTAACTAACTTACCTGTCATGAACTGACTTTAACTGTATGATGTAGCGTTTGTGCGTATATTTTAAACATCTCAGTTAACCACCCTTTGTAGGATACTTCAGAGAGACAATAATAGTTAATCTACAGAATCATACCACAGGCCTTCCTTTTTAGGAGTTTAGTTAAGTTTGCTTTCACAGCCGACCTGGGTGTGTATATCATGCAGTCTCATATGGTCTCATATGGCCAGTACATCATTGTGAGCAATAAAATTCTATTTGCTTGTAGTTATTTTTCGGATTAGATATAAACTAATGCTTTAACCCTTCAGTAAATAAAAATTTGGATTCACATATCTTCTCAGCTGCTTTTTAATTACCATTGGTCATTTATGTCCACCATTTCCACCAGACAGTGTACTGATGACCTAACACAAATGAGCCATCAACTGCTAAAATGCCAGCAACAACTCACTTGGAATTATTAACCAGTTTTCTGTTTGTCATTCTCTATTGATTTTTCTACCTTGTAGTTTATTTCTGGCAGTAAAAATACACCCTCAGAGAGGATTTACAGCTACTGAAGGCCTTGCCTGCTAGTGCTGCCATTACGAACAGATGAAAGCTGGAGGGGAGCTGGAGCCCTGGTGCAGTGTGGGATATTGTTTAAATAGCGTAAAAAAAGGCGGCGCTCATTTACGCAGCCGGAGTGCAGGCTTGGAAAAAATGGTGTTGTAATCCTGTAGCAGGTGGCACAGCTTTAATACAGGTATAAAACAAAATCGAGGGGATGATTTTCAGTAAAACACAGGATTTTTAAAACTGGTTTCACCTAGAGTTGACCAGATAAAGATGGCATGGGTTTTATTTAAGATTTATTTTGTCACAATGTGCACCTCTGGATGTGCACTTTGAGATGGTACTGTCAAAGGGAAACTTCCTTTACCTCTCCCTCTCTCTGTTTATCTCTCCCTCTCTCTTTCTCTTTCTCTTTCTCTCTCTCTTTTTATCCCCCACTTCTCATCTGAGTTACCTGCTGGGTCCGAGCTCTTTTATGCTGTTGTTGTGACAGGTAGATTTATAAGGCTTGAAATTTGTACAAATCACTTGTCATTCACCGCAAGCTGTCAATGTGTCAAGCTGTCAGGCCTGTTGTGAAGGGGGTGGGGTATGGGGGGGTGGGTGCCTGGAAGGGGGTAGGAGAGCTGCGTGAAGAGGGCAACCGCAGAGAAAAGAAAATGAGTTCAAACAGACCTGAAACGGAGCTCTATTCTTCCCTCTCCATGCCCCTGCGGAGCCGCCATTGATTTTCCTTGATGTTGAGCAACAGCGTGCCGAAAATGACATGCCTCCTCCATCAGTCTATAGCTGCTTGGTTATTGTCTTTTAAATGGCAGGAAATCATTTGGAGAAGAAGACAGGGTCGTGTAGTTGTGCATTGTGTTTCTGATTGGTGGCCGGTGCATATTTCAGCTTTATGCCATGCTCGCACGTGCGTGTGTGTGTGATGGTGGAATCGTGCTGCTGTACTGATGGGTCTGACTGTCTCTTTGACTCAGAGGGCGCAGCGTGAATCTTCTCAGATAGGGCAGCTGAAATGTAGGTATATGAATGAGAAACTGAAGTCTATCTACAGATTAGTCACACTAGCTACTGGGAGCTCTCTTGGTTTTCAGTTTAATTATGACTAGTCGACTAAAGCTCATTTTTCCCACTTTTATTGTGAAACTTCACATTGTAACGTTTTTTTTTACATGGATATCATATGAAGTCTTCTAAGTTTACCTGTACAGCATTGGGGAACTGCATGCACCCAAACACAAGCATGGCATAAAGCATTTTGTCTCACTGAATGTGATTTAATTGTTGGTGACATGTTTTTACTGCAGATTTACAGTACAAGTTGAAGATTGGGGTCAGTGTTTTGAAAGCTTTAAATCTAACAGGAAGATGAATGACATTGCCAAAACATCTTAGTGAATATCAGCGTTGTAGTAAGGAGCCAAGTTATGTCTGTGGTGTGGCTGACAGATTGGTTTGCCATGTTTATTTTCCCCCATTGAGAGTATTAAATCTACAAAGGTAGTTCCTGAACTTATTTCTAACAATAGACACCTTATATGCAACGAAAGTCTACGAAAGATCAACACTTGCTCATTAGAGGCTTCTGTAGTGTTCGAACAGAAACCGGACATGAGTTTGAGGGGTATTAGCTGAATTTTGTTTGAGAGCTGTGTAATTTGTGGGATGAGGCCTTGATTTCCTCACACATCTCTGGCACTCACACACCTCCTTCCTGGCACATGTCCAGCCTCTCTGCCTCAAACACATCTGGCTTGTTTTCCTTTGGCTTTAATTAGCCCTATGATTTCTTTTGGAGCCTGTTTAACTGATCCATCATCTCCAGGAGCAAAAAAAACCCCAAAAAAACAAGAGACGGTGTCGAGGGACGGAACAGGAAGGTGACACTTGAGCAACAGTTGGCACCAAGAGGTAAAAAATTAATCAAAGATTTCCATATCGCTGGGAGCAGCTGGCCGGCCTGCCCCGGGTGCCTTTGAGCGGGAGGGGTCCGCTGAGAGAGGAGCATGATGCAGCCCGAGTTTGTCTTGCAAAAGTGCAGCTGTCCAAAACATGACAGCTACAGCATTAGCGAGGCCATTAAGAGGTGTAGAACATTTCCAGGGAAATGATTTGAAAAATGACAATGCAGGCTCCTGTGCAATATTAATTACAACAAGCAAGTGCCGAAAATAAGTTAAAATCTGCCTGAGCGGAACATAAGGAGATGTGTTATTTGGGCCTCTCTCTTTTCATGTGAGTCATTCGCAGGGATTTTCACACTCTTGTTAAATCGAAGGTTTATGATTTTGTGGGGCCCTTTGGAAACAATGGCGCAGTGTTCCAATTTTTCCTTACAGACCCACTTTACTGTAGCTTTAATGGTAGAGCTACCACACTGATGTTGACCTGCTTGATCTTTCTGGTGTAAACAGAAAAATAGAGCAGCCATCAGGTTTAGGCATGGATTGCTCCTTGTTTAACTACGGCCATCTCCACTGCTGGAACGCTTTGGTTTGCAAATAGCCTTCATGTTTTTTTCAGCTTCCATTGAGTTGCAAATTGCTGTTAATTGTCAGTAACTCATTTGCGCGTGTTATGCAAATAGTTTGCACCCCATGGGAGTTTTTAGATCTTTTGCATCTTCATACCTAGTTTGTTTATCTTACACTACTAGCTGTATTTTGTTCTATAACCTAATGCTAGCTATGGGAAATCCAGAATGGTTTCAGAATAATTTATTATTTTATCAAAAATGTTTGATGCTGGGTTAAAATCAAACAACAGAGGATTCAATTTAATTTCCCTACTTATTGGTATATATTAACAAGGTAAAGGACATTTCTTTTTCCTTTTGATCACTGATAACCTGATAAAATACGGAATGGTATCAGTGTGTGACTTAGCCTCTGCCCCGGACTCTGAGAGAGTCCAGGCTAAAGTAGTTGGTTTTTAAGAGGGAAAAAAACCTCCCCAATGTGAAGTGTTGGCCCATTAAAGTCAGACACCCAGTCTGTAGTAAGTCTTTTAATGGACAGAGAAACCGAGTCTGATGACAGACAAGCATTTTAATGAGGTGATATGTGCATAAATCAGAATGGCTGTAGTCATGCACTTTATATGATTTAATTCCACAAGCCATAAAGGCTGAGGCAAAACAATGCAAAATGGTTCAGTGGCATTGAAGCGTATTGTTTTACACCTCAGCCCTCGCCGTGTGTTTTGTCTTTTTGGTAACCGGCATCTGCTGTTTGATAGGAAATTAAGCAGTCCCCCCTTGTAAATCAGGCATGTAAAACAAAACCTGAACACACCAACTAATTACAATCAAAGGGGCTGAGATCCATAATGGTCTGCCTTCACTCAAAATGGTTACTTTAATTGGTCGTAAATAAACTCTTGCTGTTTTTGTGTGAGTTGTAAACAGCTGAATGCTTCAATTAAACAGAAATACAGCAGTAGTGTGTTAGGGTGCAGGAGAGGCACAGACATATGGAGATGATCTGAGCTCCCCTGTTCACATTAAGGGGGCTTATTTTTTTTTTCTTTCCCTGGGTGCGTGAGAAGGAGAGATAATTTTTTTGCCAATGTAATATTATAGTGACTCATAAATAAATGCTTGCCCCTTTCAGTACTAAAAGTTTTCATTAAAGCGGCCTGAGTTTCGTTATTGACACCGGGGGTTGCCTATGCAGGGTGGAACTAGCTGAAATTTATCAGTGTGCTTTTCTGCACCTAATAAATCATCTAAACAGGGAAGCCATATGGCAGATAAGACCTTGAGAATGGGGGCTTCAGCCGAGGAGGAGTCAAGTGGCCTGAAAATCGGAGAGTGCCATCACAGCCCTGTTTTCTCCCTCTTTTTCCTCTCTCCCTCTGAATATCTGCAGCTTATTTTACACGCCATTTTCTTGTTCACCTTATCACCTCTTTGTCACTTGTTTTTCTTCTTTTCGGGGAGGAGGGAGAGGGGGGGGGAGAGAGAGAGAGAAAGGGAAAGAGAGAGGCAATTGTAGTGAGCTCAGGAGTGGGCAGAGATAAGGCAAAGAGAGAGCGAGAGAGAGAGAGAGAGAGAAAGGGTCCGGGAGGTGCTCTGACTGATGGCGAGGGATGATGTATGTAGCGGCTGTGTCCCCGCTCTCCTCTGGCCCTTTGTCATTAATCATGGCCATTAGCTTCTCTCTCGGCTGCCTTGTCTGCGGCGGCCTATCAAAAGCCTTTCCTTTTCTCCCTCACAGCCCACACCAGGAAAGGCCTCGCGCTCCTGCCTTGCTGTCACATGTTTTCTTTTCCTCTTCTCACTGTGCCTCAGACAGGAATTCTAATTTGGAAAGTAGATATGGCTTGATAATAAACCCACAATGCTAGAATGCATGAAGGAAGAGTGACTTAAAGATGGAGATGAATAATTGATTTGCATTGTGCAACACATTCATTGGCTTGCCAGTTAAATCTCCACAGATGAGCATTAGTTCATGCTGTATGTGGTTATTTTTGACTAATGAGGGGGTGAAGTGGCAGGGGGTAGGACAGTCCTCCCCTAACAGCACACAGAGATGCTACCTCAGTCACAGTGTGGTGTATTTCAAAAGACTGTCTTGTTTATCTGACACCCACCAACCCTCACCCAGCTAGCCACTCTAGCAGGATATGTTAGGATATCACCAGACAGACAGGTGCCCTACTGCGTGATGCCACGCTGATGAAGAAAGCTATATTTTTAAAGCACAATAGGAACAAGGAAAAAGAGATGCATGTTGTTGGATATGGAAATTATATGCATTTTCAAGTACATTACATGAACAGACGAAATAAACGTTAGCATATTTTATTCGTTAGCATATTTTACGCCGTGTCATATTTTATTCATATGTACCAATCCATGAGATTCTCTTCTGACCACTGATCTCAGTTACATTTCCTAATGTAACTGACATATTTTACGAACATAACTAACATACCGTTTTTTGTTCTGTTTTTAATTAAACTGTTTGATATGACAGTACCAGCAACAAATGCATCTCTATCAGAAAATACAGTCAGATATAACTGTCACTCTAAAACCCATGTTATTGTATGTTAGCATCAGTTTGTGCAAAGACTGAAATATAAATGTTTCACATTCTGTTTTTGGTTTAGTCTGTGCTACAGAGTCATCAGACTTAAATTTAAAAAGAAGATATATTTTTTAATGATGAGAGTGAATCAATTTATGGTTAAATAAACATGAAACTTTCCCTAATCATTTTGAATGTGTTTATGTCCTTTAGTCCTTCGTTAACATTATGATTAAGTTAATTCATATGACTGATATTCTGTTCAACAGCAATAGTAATAATAGCCATTGGGAGTGATTGATGTGAGCAGTATTTGTATTTAATTTATATGGTGTGATGATTTCTATTGATTACAAGTTATCCAGGGAATACACACACACACACACACACACACACACACACACACACACACACACACACACACACACACACACACACAC
>JBBJLR010000153.1:12418686-12444637 GCA_037577145.1 Brachypetersius gabonensis
CTCTCTCTCTCTCTCTCTCTCTCTCTCTCTCTCTCTCTCTCTCTCTCTCTCTCTCTCTCTCTTTCTCTCTCTCTCCCGCCACTCTCCCCTCTGATGCTATCAAGCTCTGAAAGCTCTTATTACAGTAATAAGTGTGAAGGGAAATCTCAGCCTGGTGGTTCATACACGGTCATGGGCTGGACGTGTAGAATTTGCATAACCTGTTAAGGAGATATGTGAGGGCCGGCATGATTGAATTTCACTGTGCTGCGCTGTTAATTAATAATGCTGTGGATGTGACAGGCCTTTATCCTGCAGTGTGGATTGGTGATGATGTGTGTGCTAGTTTGGGCACAGGCAGGTGCTGGCATTATGATGGCAATGCCCCATTCTGTAATGAAGTAGTCACAGGAAAAGACTTGCTACATAAATAGGTCATTACTGGACAGCCATGTTGTCTGTTTGAAGTGGTGGATGGAAGGAGCAATGATTGTAGTTGAATCACTCAGAGGAGTGTGTAGATGAGTCATTTGTAGTCCACTAGAGATGGAACCACCACAGTTTGCAGTATACAAATGAGGTAAATGTAATAAAGAATTGTTTTTTGAAGAGTTGTGGTTCTAGTATCTCACTGTGTCTGCATACCTTTAGCAGCTTGCCCAGTTACAAAGTGTCACCATTGGGCTTAAGTAATGATCCACCAATCCAATAACCTGGATTGTTATTGGCACCTTATTAAACGGAACAATCGGTCATGCTGTCCATATTCTTTTCTGTTCCTTAGTATTTTAAAAATGTAACAATACTTAAAAAGAACAGTGCATTTTGATATACTACTCTCACTTGAATATTTATCTTTACATGTGTATCCCTTAGACTTGTCTTCAGTTCAGGTGTTATACATCATGTGGAAACACTTAAACACCCACAGTGTTATCATGCATGCTTACATTTAAGTGTCAGCCCTACATTCTCTATACATTTAATCTCAAGAGGTCCAGTACTGGTTTATGTAGTGAACTATAGAACGATACTTGCTTAGATCTGTTAAAAACGAGTTTTTGTAGTAACCTTGGGATCTGAATTATGTGGTTCTTTACATCTGTTCTCAAAATAGATTGAGAAGTTTGCTTTGGCTAAAACTTTGTGTATGCCACATAGGGGTGGGCGATATACCGGTAGACATGACATACCAGTAGAAATTTGTCTACCGATAGAGATTTTGGTTTATCGTCTTAATCGCGGTTGAGATCATGTGACGTTGCACGTTAGGTACCGTAATATCCGGACTATAAGGCGCACCTGAATAGAAGCCGCACCAGCTAAATTTGGGGGGAAATACAGATTGTTCCATATATAAGCCGCACCCGACTATAAGCCGCAGGTGTTTTAATGTTTAATTACCGTATATAAGGGTTCCTGCTACCACGGAGGAGATTGTCGGGACAGAGATGACTATTTGGGAACGCAAAGCATTCCATTTATTAACATTTGAGAAACACAATAAATCTTTCAATCAATCAATTTCAATTAATCAATCAAAGTTTCAGATCTCTGACATGACGAACAACATTCGTGCAGTGCACAAATAAAACAACTACAGTCACAGTACCGTAGTAGTGCAGTATAACAAAAAACAAAGCTTACAGCGCTTGGCGAGGCAATAACGTTAAATGGCTACATTTAATTCATTTTTAACTGTGCTTGCCTGTAACACGGCCCTTCGTCCTATCAAACTCGCTATAGGCTCCCGAGATGACGTGAACCAAAGAGAAGACTCGTGATTGACTGTTCGCTTACAAATTTTCCTGTTGGAGGATCGCTCCAAGATGTCCCGCCTCCAAGCTTGAAGAGGACATCATCGTTAGAGCGAGGAGAGAGGCGTTGAAGCGTGAGAGGAGTCAGAGGTAGAGCGAGTGTGTGTTGAGCAGAAGCCGAGAGAGTGAGAGCTGTAGTTAGTTTGAGTGAGTTAGTTTGTATGTGTGTTGAGTTAGTGTTAGGAGACGTGTGTGGTGTAAAAGTATTGTATGGTGTGTTTGAAGTGTGTGTAAATGAACTGTGTGTTTGTTGGCTCGTGTGCGTGAAACTGTAAGAGTTATACTTTGGTTTGTCAGTAAAGGAGCAGTAATGCGGCCGTTTACTGAATCAAAATAACCAGCCTACTAAACCAAAAAATTCAGTCATTAATCCTCGTTTCTCTCTTACTGCACTTGGGCTCACTTGGTTTGTTTTGCTCTCAAAACCTGTCGTGAACTGTCTGTCTCGCTCTTGCGCTTCCTTGATAGTGTGCCCCTGGTGACCGTTAGCTGTAAAAATCCATAAATAAGCCGCACCGTTGTATAAGCAGCAGGGTCCAAAGCAAGTGAAAAACAGTATGGTTGTTTTTTTTACTTAAAATAATGCTGCAATTCACAGTTTAAATAAAATTACATTATATAAAACAGTGTTTGTGTTTGAATTTTTTTTATGCATTTTCAGATACAAATTGCTATATTGTGATATATATCGTTATCGAGGTAGAAAATTGCTTCTACTGTGATCGAAGATTATGAATTCTTAACTGAACATTGTTATTGGAACCCCATTCAGTGCCCTGAGTTTATAATTTGTGTCAGCATAGGAAAAGTTGGATCAACTGAACCTTAAGGGCAGAGGAAGTGACTTAGCATCCTAGTATTGCCGTCCACTGGCTCAAGGTTACCTCTTAAGGCGAAATATGTATGCAAAACATAGCCCTCTTCTTTTAATGTGCTGGCTCCATATGCCTGAGAATGTGTGAATGGGGGTGCTGCCAGCTGCTACGGCTTAATATTCTGCCTCTCTCTGTCGTCCCTGTCCTTTTGGCCTCTCTCTGTTTTACTGCCAAATTAGGTAGCAGTAATTGCCAATTATGTTGATTCTTTTATGATATGAACTGGGCTCTGAACTGGACTGAAACAGAGCATATTTCATGTACACCACAGATGGTTTGAGACATTTGGACCTGCAATGACACAGAAATCAGCCAAATGGCTGTGTAGAAACAAGTCCACTTGGGAGACAGAGGTTATGGAAATGATATGCTTCTTTTAAGAGGTGAAATTAAGTGTTTTGGACTGTCTAGAAGAGTAGAATTTGTTTTACTGGCTTCTTTTTGGTGCTGAGTTTTCATTCATGGCTCCATTTCCTGTGTTTCCTTCCAAGTTTACCCTGAGTGACCTCAGATTTGTGCACTGTCAAATGTGTTAACTTGCCTTGCTGAGCAGTATCTAGCCTCAACAATTTAAGTCTAAGAATGTGATAGTAAATTGTCTTCTCGATAGATATTTTAAGAATCCTGATACTTGCACTCACACCCACATGAGTTACATAGTGAGATGTAAGTTGATGGTGAGATTCTGGCTCAAACTGATTGAGGATCAGTTATAAGCTGAAGGCTGAGGCCCATATTTTTAAACAGTAAAATAAATAAACAAATAAACCCCCAAAAGCCTAATACTACAGATCTTGGATCAGTTTACACCTTTAATACACCATAGACAAGTGTATATACAATACGATCTGGGATCTTTTCATGAAGCTGCTTGGATCTAGGATCAAATTCCTCCCCTTTTGATCATGAATTATATGACTGGATCAGTACTCATAAACTGAGAAGCTTGATGAATATGGAGCCTGTTCTTATTTAAGTAAGCATGTGATTATTTAATGTAGACCCTGAAAGCCAGATTTGACTATGTTAAATTGGTTCTCACTGCTACATAGTTGCCAGGAACATTTACCAGCCACAACCAGACTGTTACTGTGAACTGTTGTGTGATTATTATATAACCATCCACTAGGTATAATTTGATTAAAGATGTTCATGTTTAGCAGGAGTGTTTCTGCTGTTTATAGTAAGGGAACACAGAATTAGAAGGGGGACACAGATCAGCCTTTATGCTTCTAGAGGCAAAACTATCTGCATTAAAAACAGCAAGCTGCCTTTTTTAGAATATTTAATTTAACCAAAAAAAGTTATCAAATCGTGGACAATTTAAAGCTCCACTTTTGTATCATAGTGCTGATGGGAACATGCTATTTTTATATTTCATTATAATAATTCTAAATATATGCATGGGAAATTTGGGACAAAAACTAAATGCCAATTGGTGTCTTTTGTTTTTTGCATGATCAGATAATGTTGGCTAGATAACACAAGCTTATTTCACATTACCCCTTTTATATGAAAATGAAACACAATTTTCTTGTTGAATCAAATTCAGTTACACTACATTTGGAACAGTACTTTTCAATTGATGTGACATTACTGCACTTACATCATGAAAATGTGATTTAAATGAATCACACTGAAGCCATTTAGTTAGCAAAATGATTTTTTTCAGACACAGCACTCATCTCTAGTTACCTCCAATTTTTAAAAGAAGTGATCCACTTTATCCACAACGCTTGAATGGTTCTTCTCTGTGTAATACTTTACTTACAAATGTTCAATGCAATCAGATTTGGAATGTTAGTGAGAATTGCACATCTGCTTCGCCAAATACTAAAAGCCCTAGCCTTCCTACCTAAAATATTGATTCATCTACAAATATTGCTAGTTTCTAGCTAGCTAGATGTAAATGTGTGGTTTTAAGTACATTTGCAAACAGTCAGTTAGATATGCCATTAAATTATAGTTATAAGGTTGTAAAATGTTGTAAAAATTCCATTTACATAAAACATGGGTACTGTATGAATATATGATATAGCTACTTCAAACATCAGCTAGATATTTCTTTTCAGAAATATGTTGGATTAAACAGGATAAATAACAGCAAGTGTTCAAGGCTAATTAGAGTTTGAGGCGTAATTAACCAATATATTTAGCAAGTTAAAAAATCATGAAACAGCAGGAAAGATTCAACACATACTTAAATGCCTGTGAGAATTATAGAGCAACATGAGCAGCAGCAAGACGGAACACTCTTGGGGTGTGGAGCATGAATGTATAATCATTTGGATGTCATTTATCTCAACTGAATATTATTGCACTGAATAGTGAAAATACAAACCCTGCATCTGGAACAATTAACGTTTCCATCAGACTACAGTACTAAGGTACAATACTCATTTGGTTTACAAGGACCAAACAAACTCCTGACTACATGTAAAAAGGTTAGCTATGAAGTGGCTAGCTTCAACAAGGCAGTCAGCAGTATTCCAGCTCTACTGCTGACCTGCCCATGGCCATATATATATATACATTTCACTGTGGCATATTTCGAGTGGCATATTATGAGTATGAGTAACAAGATTTTATTCCAAGTCATTCTGAATTATTTCTATGCTAAAAATGTATAACAGCTGGCGAATTCTCAATAAAATGACAGAAATAGACATACAATGTTTTTATTTGATAGTTTGTTAAATAGTTTGTTAAATACAGAGGTGTGTGTGTGTCTTAAATCTGCAAAAGAGAAGGAAAATGTTGCCAAAGTAGATACAGTGATAAAATAGAGCATTAGGGTTGTGAAATGCTCAGAGTAACTTATGTCCAAATATGAACTACCATTACGGTGCTTTATAGCTTGTTTGCTGACATTATGTAGCGTCTTCAAAGGCAGCGCTGAATTCCTCCAGCTTTAAATTGGTTCTACTAAATCAGATACACCTTCCATAGGGGACACAGGAGACTTTTTTGCGTCTTTAATGTTGCATACCATTCTAGCAAAGAGGATGCTTCAGCACCCTTAATCTTGCCTGAAATGGGAGAATGTCAAAGTGTAATAGTAGTGTCTTCATTTGAAGGTAACTTATGGAAGCAATATATCCCAACAAGCTTCATATCATCTGTGGTGATGTAAACATCCTCAGTGAGATGCACCGATTTGTGAAGATATTTGCTTACATTTTCTCAGGGACATATTTTTAACTGTTACATTTAATATTTCCTATATTCATTGTTTTATGGAAATTGTTGCATGAATTATGTACTTTTGTTGTTAGTCCTCAGATGACCAGAGAAAACGCCAATTCGCTTGCACAATTAAGAATGTTGGCACTTTGTCTTGTTGCTTTCTAGATGCTTTTAGAGTAAGAAGTTAATGTGCAGGGATCAGGGGAAATGTTGTCGCCTTTAATACGCTTGTATCATATTGAATTTAAATCCTTGTAATGGACCTCCATGGGTGCAATTTGTCTAAGTGAGCACAAGTCATTATTCCAAACCCCAAGCCTTTCTTAAGCCTTTTTTTGCCGTTGTTGGTCAGATATCTCTTTAAACACAACAAATAGGTGGTCTGTGACAGAAATAAGGTGTAAGAATTCGATACCTCCCCTGTCTCTCTTTCCCCTCCCTCACACTCTGTCCCTTTCTTTCAGCATACAAAATCATGCATAATGTGCAATCTGATAAGTGTTGTGGAGCACATTGCCCACCCCCCAAACTAACCCCACCCCATCCTATACATCACAGTGGCGAGCTCAGCTGTGCTGTGAGAGAAGTGAACTCTGGGATTGGGCCGGCTGAAGTTGATTAATCGGTCGGTGCGGGTGAGAGACTCCAGGGCCAAGCAGTAGGTCCATCCTCGTGGCATGTGATGTTGATTGGCTTTGTCCTGCGCGGCCGCGCTGGAGGAGCGGACATTAAGATTAAGTGATGCTGTCGTGTCGGCGAGCGCTGCACTGCATCATTCGGAGCGAGAGACAGCTGCGGTGCTTAATCCTTCATCGCCAGGGGAGGCCTGCCAGCCCAGAGATATACAGCCAAAGATAACCCTCCATAACTTCTGCTAAAGATCAGGAAACTTTGAATTCACATCCATCTGCTCCATAAGCTCCCCTTAAAAAAAAGAGGAAAAAAAAGGAAAACATGAAAAAAAAAGAGCAATCGCTGCCATGCAAAATGTAAAAGAGGCGACGGCATAAAGAGGAATGGTGGGATTCATCAGAGAGAGTGTGAGATGGTGTGTATGTATGTCAGTGTGGGTGTAGAATGAATAACCTCTGCTGCTAATAGCCTTCATTGCTCTTTATAAGCTACGGCTGTTTTGTGGTGCTGAAGAGCCATGAATACGCTGCTACTGAATACTGTTACGGTTGTTAGAAGAATTAAACACTTTACAGAGGTTTGGCTTATGTAGACTGCCATTGTAGTTGAAAGCTAAATTCCTTGCTAGCAAGCATCTGAGCCTTCAAAATCTCCCCCTTTTTGTTTGGTTTAGGCTTTCATAAGATTTGAAATGAAAAGACTTTTACATTCATTGCATTCTTGAGAATTTTGTCTAAAGGCGGGCTGATACTTTTTGAAATAAATGAAATAAATGTTTAAAATGATTTTTTTAAGCTATAGATGTAAACACTTTTTTCTTTCAGTAGATGTTCATTAAATAACTATTTTTGTGGATGGATGTGAAACACATTTTTTTAAGTTTACAGAAAATTCACATATTAAGGTCCTAAATCAATTAAAGGTTTTCCCCAGAGCTGTGTGTCCAAGCCAAAAACCATTTAGACGCTTTTATTTTCAAGAGTATAGCACTCCTTACATTTTAGTAAACAATTAGGTGAACTGTTGTGACATGTTGGTTAATTAGTGTTGTTACTCTTTTCAGGCAAAGCTGTTTTTTCTCAATGTGTAATTTAATTTCTGTTTTCTTTTTAAGGTTTTTCTGCTGTTTTTTATTTGGCATCTTCCCGTTCCTTAATAAAGTCAGCCATTATCCATTCAACAAGCTATATGTCATACCGAAAATGCAAAACACAATGCATTTATTTGTTTGTTTATATTTTTTGGTGAGGGTTGTATCTTACGAATGACCTTCCAAAGTCAAGCACTCAAGTCGATATAATGATGCTGAGGCTAAGCTCCCTGGCCCTGCTCATAAGGTTAGCACTATTGGCCTGCAGGCCTTCTTGATTAGGTTTAGTCACTTCCACTTTTTCTTTACTGCCTAATCATTAACTCTGCACGTGCCGGCTCAGTGTAACAGTCTGCTGGAGCTCTTTGCATTGTTCCCAGTGAAATGGATGGTATTTATTTTACAGTGGCTAGAGGAAGAAGGAGAGTCTAATATGAGAGAAAATAAATCCAGTGTGCAGCCTGGGCTGAATGATTATTTTCCATGCAGCGATTGGTGGCGTCAGCATGTTTCAGACTGCTGGGCTTTGCATGTTTGCAGCTGGCTTGATGCAGCTGTCAGCCAGTGATTGATGAGTATCATCATTTAAAGTGTAAAAGAAAACGTCTCTGTGAAGGCAGACATGATGAACTGCCGCCTGCTGGCTCTCCCTGAGACGCGCTCAACGTTTTCTTCCCTCCCCTTTCCCTGCATTCTCTCTCTCTCTCTCTCCCTTTCTCTTCCTCTCTCTGTCTCTCTTTTCCACTGTCCTTGCCAGAGTGGGGGAGAAGTCATCAGAAGCAGCTTCTAACTGAGCCCTCTCAGGCCTCTCACTTTGATAGTTGTCAGATTGTATGAAACGTCAAAATTCATGTGGCCTGAGCGAGGAGATATATTTAGTGCGGCTGCTGCATACCTGCATAGCACCTCTGACAGTGACATATTAGTTCTGCTGTCTCCTGCAATCTGATATCTTTAAATTTGCCACCTTGTTAAGTTTTGATTAATGCGATTCCATTTCAGCGGAGTAATTGGCTGGGCCTGTTGGTAGAAAATACCCAGCCTCTCCGAACAGACAAATGCTAGGCCATGCTAATGAAGGAATGAGTTTGTTATATTGATGGCGCGGACTGACAGTTATTAATGATTGTTATGATAAACAGACGAGTGCAAATCAGGATGAGTCCGGCAAAAGTGACAGTTTAAAAATAACCCGCGTTGGAAAGTACTAACGAAGTAATATACTGTTAGGAAAACAATCATGCTGGTTGTCAAAGGAAGAAGTGTAATTACTGGGCTACACAGGTTGCCAGGAAGGACTAGGACCTGTGCGTTAAAGAATAGAGAGGAATATGTTGTGACAGAGCCAACAGATTGATATGCACTATTAATTAGGTCTTTTTTATTAGACCATAAAGACCAGTGCAGTTGAATTATAACATATATGATGTTTCTAAATGCCCTGAAAGACACCAGAGCAAATTACACTACTTCAGTAACAGGTTGTTATAATATAGCCCCTTACACACATGCTTTTTTTCTTTTTACCAGATATTTGCTGTGTGGGAATGTCCATAATGGACATTAATGATTGAATGGTAACACAGGAAAGGAAGACATATCAGTGTTTATCTTAAGTAAATTACATAGCCATAGCATGTTCGAAATGCTGCTGTATCCTACTGCCTGAACAGGAGTGCTGAACTCTTGCTTACATTGAGGATGAATAACTTTTCCCAAAAAATTCTTAGGAGTTGTGGTGTCATAAAATAATAGTTTACACCTTTCCCAAGATGTTGCTGATCTGCCAATAAATGTTTGGATGTAACATTTTTAGTGTAACACTGGAGCTGCAGGGGTAATCTTGCAATCAAATTTGAAAACTCAACAGTCACTCATAGCCCAAATCATTTCCACTAAATCACCAAAACTTCTCTCAATCCACTCAAATAGCATCCAGATCTTCTTGAAGGTTGCACAGACTTGACAAAAGTGGTCTCCGATTTGCAGTTGCTTTATAAATACCAGTTTTTGTTTTGTTGAAAACGTTTGCCTGTTCTGGTTCATTTACATAGTGCACAGCAAATCAAAAAAATCTGGCTATAGTTTGAGAAGGTTGGGAGATTTCCAGATAATGCATTTTTATGGAAACAATTTGGGCAATTTGGGTAACATTTTACTGAGTGACTACATATGGGGTTAAGTGTAAAAATGTGTAAATTAGATTTTTTTGCTGAACTAACCCTTTAGACATTCTGTAGAAATGTTGTATGGTTGTGGGAGGAATATGTTTTGTCTTTCTGCATGTTTGAAGCCTGTATGACAGCTGAACAGCAGTCAGGCATGAATGTCATGAAATGGCTGCTTTGGGATTGTGACGATCAGATGACTCCGCTGACCTCTGGATGAACTTTGTCTGGTGTTGATTTAAGAGCCTCGGAGATCAAAGCAATAGCCAAACCTTCTGCAGGAGAATGTTGTAATGTGGGCTGTCAACAAAACAGACAGGACAACTGATTTTGGACTACTAACATATTATGTAGTTTAACCTACACCTGTGGGAGGAATGAAAACGAAGCCTTTAAAGGCCTGCTGGGTGAAAACATGAAGAGCATAGATAACGTCTTTGCTTTCAGTGTACAAGTTGGCTTGAGTGAAGTGAGGTGTTAAAACGTATCAGTGAGGTTTCCAGTATTAAGTACCCTCTTGACTCATACACAGTCTTTTACTTGACTTCTAACTCCTCTCATGCTAATGAACTTTTAAGGTATCATTACAGAAAAGCCTAAATGACACTGAAGAATAATTTGTGAGAGGACGGCATTAATCTACCCTGGATTCGTACGCTCCTGCTACACTTTTAAGGTTGATTACCTATAAAAATAGACCGAAATGAGCTCATAAATCATGTGATTATTACGGTGTCATTTTAACCACAAATTATAGTGATTAAACTGGCTCCTATCTCTCTTTGCTTTTAGGTTTAGTGGCCTGGAAATGCTTAAATACCAGTTAAATATGGATGGATTCATAGAGTTCTTCTCCGCTCTGGGTTAAGCCATGATTCAAACATGAGAGATCACTACCAAGAGCTTAAAGTGCCGTTTGGTCTGGCAGTATCCAAGCTGCATTGCTCATCATTCAAATCTCCTAACCATTTGCAGGCAAAATGGCCATACCTCACAACCCCAGGGTCTCTAAGATATATTTTTAATATTCTTTTACAGCTTTTTTTTACAGTAATACTCTTGTGTTCTTAAACTGTTGGCAAATAAGGAACCAGCCAATAAAAACTTATGTGAAATATGTTGTATGGATGATGTGGTGAAAAACGACACAATTTGTTTTTGCATAATACTTTGTAAGACATGCTTAAAAGCAAACCCACTCATTCAAGCTTTTATTTGTATAGTGTAAAAGATATTTAGTCATCTTTAGATTTTTTTTTTTCAGAGCAAAGAATGGCTGAAAGCTCAGATTTCATTATTGTAGTTTCCACCCTCCTCTTTGCTGCTGATGACAGGTGCATAATAATTGTGCTATAGCAGAACAATTGAGCTGACAGCGGTTTAAGAAACTTCGACAGGACAAAAGGACAAATAGTTTTTCAATAAGAGACTCCCAGCCAACATTTTCAGTGGAATTTGTATTAGGAAGTGCAAAGCCCTGTTTTTCATCATCCTCCGGAGCATCGGGGTGATGGCCCTCTAAACACTCCTTGAGCCGCTCTCGCCCTTTGATAAATGTTTTTTTTAAGTGCCCCCCACCCCTATGAAATCACTACAGTCTGAGTTTGGAGACAAGGCTCAAGTGGAGATCACGCGTGCATGCACACAAACCCTTTAAAATGGCATCACTGGAGTATCCTCTCAGCCTTTCGATTTTGCCCATTAAGAAGCACTCAGAACGTGGAGTTGGCCAAGAAGCACTGAAGCTTCCCTGCACTCTGTATTGTGGTCTCTGTTCATGGTCCTTTTCACTTTGTTGTGTTTTTTTTAAAGACTATGATTTCAAGCCATATGGAGCCTATCCACTCATTGTAGTTCCACTATTCTCTCTTTCCCAGCGGCCCTCATAAAGACAAAGCCAGGGCCGCTTGCTGCTTGGTGGCTGTCACTGTTGCTCCAGCTCAATGTTGTTGATGTGTGGAACAGCACTGGCCTGATGTCTAAACTCACTTACAATTAATCTGAAGCCAGTGGGATTCACAAGCTGCATCTTTAAGGCAGCAGAAGAGAAGGGGCTCTTGGCCTCTTCCAACTGGAGCTGTGCTTTTTTTCCTACTTTTTTTCCTTTTTCCTTTTTTCTTTGAATTACATCTTACGCAGTACCGTTTAACTCATATAAATGAATAAAGATTAATGTGGATAAGATAAGAGTAAGGGCATAATGAATTTGACATTTATGAAAGTAATTACATGAAAAAGATTTCAGAAATTAAAAATGTAATGCATGTCAGACCAAATTAGCCCACATGCACACTAGCACTCCAGCTGGTGAACCTTTTAATAAGCTTTCATATTCAGCACTGAACACCTGTTTCTAATTCTTTCTTTCATGTACTGGGAACAGATTACCATCATTATGAGTATATAGAGGAATGCTAGACGCATATGTAAAAGTGGCCATTTTGATGTCCTGGTTAAAGGGCTATGTGTGAGTGTTTGCATGTATGTGTGTGAGTGTGTGTAATGGCAGCCTCTGTCAGGCTGCTTGAGCCCCCTGTTCTGCACTGACTCCTGCTGGGAGACGAGGGCCAGACTTCAGGCCTAACTTCAGCCAGCTGTTCTCCGTCACCCTCCATTCTTCTGCAGATCACACTTCACTTCTGCTTAAACTCTGCTCCCCAGTCCCTTTTCATTTGGAGCGGTTGTCAGGACAGTCGGGGGTTGTCAAAATATCGAAACCTTGATGCCGATGTCGATGTAAGTGAAGTATCACCATGCCTGATGATAGTACATTACAAATGGCAATAAACAAACACTTGTCTATTGCAATGATCTCAAGGCCCAACATTTATTGGGTTTAACATGGAAAACTGTTCAAATTGTTACAGCTTGATTAATATCTGTGATTTCCAAATCCAGATTAAAATTTGTCCAGTAACTCATTAATTCTTCAAATGCAAACTAAATAATGAAGCCAGCATTTTAAACATGGCCTTATTCAACTATGAGATGAATAGGTTAGCTAATACTTTCTGCTGATAAAAAAACATGCACATTTGAATAAAACACATCTTGAGCAGTATATTTTAGATATGCTAATGAATCTTAATCTTTTGCATATGTTTATAGGCGGGATACAATAGAGTAGAACCTGTGAGAGCTGAACCTTATAACTAATTTAACTTTGTTACTTTGTTCATGCTACCATTTACACTGTGTGAAAATTTCATGACTCATGGCCCAGTTGAAATAGCACAAAAATGTCATCGTCATCTTGTTACATTTCCAATGAGAGTTACTTTTCTTGTAAAGTTTTTTTTAGATAAAAAAGTTTTGCTCCGACAGTGATGATAAAGAACTGATTGGTTTTTTTTGTTTGTTTTTATAAACACATTCTAAAAGCTCTGAATATTAATTTTGAATCCCCAGTTGGCAGAGTGGATAGAAACATTGAGTTCTGTCATAAAGATTTTAATTACAGTATTGAATCTTGAAAGCATGGAAGCAGCTTCGTAGCATAGGGGTTTGTTAACTATTTTAATACTAATTTTGTTTATATATATTTTGACTTTCTTCTAAGTTTATTTGTGGACAGATGTTCTCCTATCATGGTACTGTCATTGGAGTCAGCCCTGTCTCTGGGAATGTACCTTCGTGCTTAGAGGCCTTGCTAAAAACACACATGCTAATTGCCATGCACTCCATTTTTGTTGTTCCAACTATGGAATTTATGAGGTCATTTATGAGATCTGGGGCTGTTATGAGGCCTAAGTGTGTTTTCTTTGCCTGCTTCATTCAATAACAGGATTTTCAAAGAACTTTTGTTCCAGTTTATAAATGTAGCTCCTTGCTCCGGCTGGTATGGAGCTGTGAGATTTCTGCAGGCAGGGCTTTCATGTCCTTCGTTCTGGACTTCTGAGCCCTGGTCCTGTGTGATTAAGCCCATCACTGTGTTCTAACACACGCGTACACAGATGTGAAGCTCCATAGTGCAGAAAAAAAACCTACTTCACCCTCTTTATGCTCCTTGAGATGTTTCTCTTTGCCTCTTCCCCTACTTTTTTTTTTTACCCTGCTAAGCGCTAACATTTACACGAAGAGACGGTTGAGTAAGTGCACACTGAACTTCAAACCCTCCATAATTGTGTTTCATGCGGGATTGAAACTTGTGAATCGGACGTGGATTGCAAAAGAACAACAGAGCTGATTAGCAGTCGTTAGCTTTGCTTGCTGGAGCGTTTTGACACCTGTCTCCCAGCCTCCCTCTCTACATGCTAGAGCTAATCCCTCTATATTGCTGGTCACATGGCTGAAAGACTCCAGGGGAGAGACAGAGAGAGAGAGAGAGAAACATTAATAGTGCTTGATGTCTAATGCATTGTCTAAAGTTTTATCAAACCAGATTTAAAAAATGTAAATAGAAATATCGCTGATATGCCTTCCATGGAAAGCATGAATGTTTCATGGTTTTTCATGATGAATTTGCAATATATTTTCACATATTTTAATAGTGTCATATAAATAGTTCCAATTAACAATGTATGGTTGTTTTTTTTTTTATTGAGTTAAAATATTAAAGTACAAATCTAAAGTGGCCCAGTTAGCTGCTCTCCTGCCTTTTAGCTGTATTTACCTAGTAGCTCAACTAGATGACCATTTTGCGGGCTCAATGATGCTCGTTTGTTTGCACACAGCAGAATTTCTTCCAAACCATGGATCAGTTGTTCCACACGTCACTACTGTCTGTGCTGTTTTTGGGAAATGATGAATAATAGATTCGTTCTGTTTCTGCTTTTTGACAACACAGGATGGCAGTTAACAACCGAATCATATCATTCGCATCATTCATAGCCTATCAACATTGTGACAGTGAAAAGCAGTTGTTATTGGATATGCATATTCTTGTGTCTGAAACGGCAAATTAAGAGTATTAAGTATTAAGTTGCAAATTTTGAGTATCAGTTTCAAAAATATGAAGAAATGTGATGAAATGAGCTAACGTCACTTGATTGCATGCTAAGGTTTGCTTATGGCTGAAGTGAACCCCAGACCACTGTTTCTGAGGGTGTACTCACACTAGGCAGTTTGAACCGTGCCCAGGTACGTTTGACCACCAAAGCGCGGTTCGTTTGACTAGTGTGAGTGCTCCGAACTGTGCCCGGGCGCGGTTCGTTTAGCCGTCCCTGGCCCGCTTGGAAGAGGTGAGCCAGAGCACGGTTCAGTTGGACTCGGGCGCGGTTCGCATGTAGTGTGAGCGCTAACCGTGCTGGAGCACGGATCAGGACGCGTGACATCACGTTTTTGCGACGCTCCGAAACCATTTTTCGTGCCACAAAAGCGACAAACCTGTTTAGCAACAGGCTGTGAGAGGGCTGTGGACCACCGCGGACCAGACGACTCAACATTACTATCATAAAAGTAAACAGAGCGATAGACTTCATTGTGTTCAGCGAGAGCTCCGCTCTTCCTGTTTATCCTGAAGCCGTCGCACCATAATGACTTAAGCGTGCTCTGGCATGAATGCTGAAATCCTATGTGAGTGCAGGCCAGGGGGGAGTGGGCAGGGGTGACAATCGTACTCAGTCCCGGTTCATGGCAACCGTGCCTAGTGTGAGTACACCCTTAGAGTACCAGGGATCTGGACTTCTTAAGAACAGCTATCACACACAGCCAAAATATACCAAACTCTCAGGACCTCAGGCCTGGAAAAAAGTAGAGTGAAAATTAACATGATTTAGCACCAGATAGAAGTTAGACTTTATAATACATAATGCTTTCCTTTATTTTTAACTGTGGAAATGTCTCAAGACACTCAAAACAAAATATTGAAAAATGTAATTAATCTATGACCCCAGAATTGAAAATTGTATTGAGCCCCTACCCCTACCGACAAATTAAATCTACTGTAGTGCACCCCTTTTATTGAACATATCTCCTCTCACTCTCCTTTTCAACCCTAGGAATTGCTCTTAGGCACAGTATACTGACTCTTTTCTTAAATAAGTTCTGCATGGTAATTTGAATCGAAGACACTTGCTCAGGGTGTGTGTGTATGGGGGTGGTAGTGGTGGCTCGATGCTGCATGCTTTCATTTAGGCGATCCTCTAGCTCCGCATAAAATGCAGTGCGTGGCAAACCATCTGGTTGCCTCTTGTTTACAGTACACAGTGTCAGCCCAGGCTTATTAATCATGCTTACACAAGTGTCTTAATTACTCCCTATGTAGCTGCTCTGACTCCAACCCAGGAGTTGACCTTTCTCTCCCTGTTCCTTTAAACTATTAATCATACACAATCAACGGCAGCGGAGCCAAGGAGAGGGCTAACCACATTCCCAAGCACAGAGAGGGCCCTCACGGACACATAGCAGAGCCCAGCCTGGTGCCAATGCTAGCCATATCTTTATTAATGACTCTCTCACTGCGTGAGTCACTTGCACATGTGCACAAAAAATAGCGCATCAACTCACACAGGACATACAGAAGCTTACAGCATGGACCCAAGCACCCAGAAATTGTGTTTCTTTAGCATTTGTGGGACATCAGCTCAACACATATTATATATGGATTAATAGCACAAAGTAAAAAAAAAACCAACCAGATGAATAAGATTAGATTTAACAGAAGATGATATGTCTTCTCACTTTGAAACTGTCATTATAAAAGAGGTCACAGCAATACATCTTTGATAATTATACAATTATATTTTATTGGACAACCCTTGTCACTGATCTCTACACTACAAATGCATTTCCACGTCATTCCTCATTGCTCCTTGTGCTCCAAATGAAAGTTTTAGTCTAGTATCTCTGGGCAAAACAAATGCATTTTGCTTCCAAATGCGGTGCTCTGACATTTATTGCATTCAGTGATTCATCCCTGTCACACGGTCGGGATGTATAGGCGTAAAGGCCGGTTAGCAACTCTGATGCAGGAGGGCTTCAACCTTTCATATCTTGTTTAACCAGGTGCACAGACGATTGACGAGCAGAGCTTCTTTTAGCAGGTAACTGACATGGCCGGCTCCCCCCTGCTGAACGAAAGCTTAATCTATCATTTGTCAGTCAGGGATAGACTTTCAGTCATGTCATGGCATTCACTCAACATGCCAGCGGGAGCAATAGTCTCATGCAAAAGTGCATAAGCACGCAAACATCAACCTGGGTGTAGACTGTTTAGACAGCAGTGTTTATTAGAATTGTCGGTAAATCACACACCCACAAAACACTTATTCTCATGCTTAATTATGGTTCCGGAGCCATATATTTGTAAAGGAGAGAATTATTATATTTTTGTAAGATTAAGTCATCTTGCATCACTTAAAGACAAAAGGACTCCAAAATTCTGTAATAGTTTTATGGCTGCCCACAAATTGCAGCCATAAATTTTTCATTCTTTTTAATTTACATCCATAAATCAGTCTTGAATCTGCTCTAGCTGCCCTAAGTGGTGTTGCTGCATATTTTGAGCATGTGTGTATCAGCGGATCTCTAAGAAACTGAAAGCTCATGGAAGGTAGCCTGCTGCATTAATTGAAGGTCATAAATTATACAAGCTTCTTTT
Organism: Brachypetersius gabonensis; assembly: GCA_037577145.1. NCBI lineage: Eukaryota > Metazoa > Chordata > Actinopteri > Characiformes > Alestidae > Brachypetersius > Brachypetersius gabonensis. The sequence continues at coordinate 12,435,975 of JBBJLR010000153.1, forward strand.
ATAATGGCAGGTCATAAATAACCCTGGTGTATTGGAAACTGTAGCACATCTGTGTTGAAATTATGTATTTGGAGGTTATGCTGATTTCATTATAATGGATTCTCGTAATGGGGTCTGCTTACGTCTTCCTCTGAGGAACAAAAACTTTCATTATGTTGAATAATGTTGTGCGCCAAAACGTGACGCCAACACCCTTATAACTTTTGTTTATTGAATTATTTTTTCTTCCCATTTAGTCTCAATCCCTATCATTTCTGACCTGTAGGTTTTAGATTGTAGAATTACACTGATCGTTTGTTTCCAACCTAGCCCAGAACACATTTGCTTTGCAGAACAAAGTCATGCTTTCTTGGTGAAGAACAAGTCTCCTAGAACTACTTCAGTCTCAGAAAACACAGCAAGAAATACAAAACAGAAAGGACAAACAAATGCAAAATTCACCGATCTTTGTTATTTTGACCTTGCTGGTTTAACACTTGCTTTGGCATTGCTAGTGTACTTTGCTATGGCTAATTTGGATCTTCAGTTTGATACTGAACAAGGTAAGGTACTTACAATATAGGAAGGTTCTTTAAACATTTTTAAAAGGTAAATTAAACAAAAGATTATTTTAAATGATCAAACTAACGCACACACTGTTACTGTTTGCTCACTGTCTGCTCGCTCTCTAAGTTAGAGTACATCTGAGAATTATGGAAGAAGAAGAATGGCTATTATTATTATCATCACTGACAATGTGTGTATAGATATTACTACTACTACTAATAGCAACATTTTTCCTTTGGTAATTTTTAGAAGAATCTTTATAGTGTGATAGACAGGATAATAAACAGCACAGTCTAACAGCATTTAACCAATTATTTAATGTATTGTAGGTATAATAAATGTGATATTAATGTAGACTATCACAATACCCTACAACTAATTAACAAAAACCCAAAATGGGAACCAAAGACAGTTATAGCATTGTCCACTGGACACACTTTTTTGAAAAGTCTAAGATAGTTGTGATCTCTCCCATAACAATTAACATGTTTGTTTCTTCTGGTCCTTACTGCAGTGAGTCCAATAAATTGTACATTAACTTGTCAAGTAGTAATGCACAAATATATTAAGTCTTTTCTAAGATGCTTCATGCTCACTTCATGAATTCTAGTAAATCACACAAAATGCACCTGAATAAAATTGAATGAACTGGCTGATCATTTTTTCTCCTACTGAGACTTTTGTTACTAATGAAAGTAGAAGAAGCAAGTTAATAGATTCAAAATAGGTCTAGATAATGGAATTATCACTGTACTACCCGGCCATTGTATCACTGTACTACCTTTGTATAAATGTGTGAATTGGCAGAGCACAAGGTAACTTTCTTTTACAAACAGCAACAATGAGGCAAGGAAGTTATCCAGAGAATGTAATGAAAGTTCACACAAGGGAATATATTCTATGTGGATAGACAGTGACATTCTTTCTTTGTTTGAATTAGATTTTTGTTGCTTATTATTAACATTTCTTTCCTTGATTCTTGTTCATTTAAGCAACAGGGGGAAAGGGGGTTCTTGGAGATGTTAAGGTGAAAACCAAGCTTACTATAACATAAATGATACCAAATTGTGACCTTTTCAGTGCTTCTTTTTAATTGCAAACTGTAAGTTTGTGTGGTAATGAATCACATGGATTTTTTCTGGACTCCATAATACTGAATTAATTCAGTCAATACCACAAATTCATTGATTTTCAATACTCAGGTCTTATCAGAACAAAACAGAACAATAGTACTCTTTTTCTACATCACAGGCAGACATCTGGTTCATATTGGTACAGGCCTATTACTGATGATTATTGTCTCAACCCAGGAGTGGGAAATACATGATTAAATACAGCTCTTTACAGAGACATTTGCAAGCACAGTACACACTGAGCTCTTGAATACAGTGTATTATCCACCATTAGATGATGTGCTACTGCCAGTAATGGGCTTGAAGAAGAATTAAGTTGGCTCACTCAATGTTTCACTAGTAGTGGAGCGAGAATGCAAGCATGTGGCCGTGAGCACATCGCTTTATTACTATGCCTCTTAAAGCAAACTAGGGTTGATGGTGTAGTGAAGAGCCACACAATTCACGTGTGATATAGTGACAGAACGCAAGCGTGATGTACAACCTAATTATCATGGAGAGCACAATTGAAAAATGAATTCATTTAGAGATGGTTTTATTGACATGGCTTTCTTTCACTGAGCAAAAGGAAAGGCTTGGATCAATAGGTAGCGTGAGATGGCTTCATCATGATAATCCTCTCCTGTGAGAATGTGGAAAGAGGCCGGAGCACACCGCTGATGAGCTCAACTCGTAGTGCACTGCTTTCCTTTCCTCGTTAATCAAACACAAACAGTTTCTGTGTTGTTTAACCAATGGAAACATCACATTCTTGATCTGTCATTCTCCTGCCATAGATCTTGGTGCACAAAGACCTTTATCAAAGGTCAAAGTTCTGCTATGCTTTGTAGATGACTTTAGCATAATGTTTACGCAAAAGGTAACCAAACAGGCCACTTTGAAGCCTATTCACACCTATTCGTTACTGTCTGAATGCAATCAGCCTCACTAAGCCTTTTTGTTTGCATCCTTTAGACTTTATTTAGACACAGTGCATAACAAGCCGGTGCAAGCCGCCAATAATTCTTTGGTGATACGATGTAATTGACTCCTATTAGATTCTACTCATGACAACAGGTATTACATCAAAGTCGACTCGCCTGTTCATTCCATTTTGTTGTGTTGGTGCTCTTCTTGTGATGTGGCCAAAATTTTGAAAGAAATAAAGGGACATCATTCTGGTCATTTCACTTCTTTTTTGTAAGCCTGGGAACGGCTTGTTGAACAATGGCGTTCAGCCTTTGGCCTGGCTAGGCATATGATACGCCACGTGGAGTTTGTTTTCAGGATCATGTTTGCCATGTCTGAATAGAGACTGTAACATAGAGAAGGTTTCATTCCAACATTTATGGATCTTACATTACAGTTTCCATGGGAGGTGTTGATTTTAACAGTTATCTGTCGCTGATCAAAAAGTGGGTTGAATGTTTTACATCTTCTTAAATGCAAAAAAACCCACATTTATCTCAGAGCCAGGTCTTCACACACACAAAAACAGCTTTGATACTGACACTCCCTGTTTGTTGTAATAAACAAAGCAAGCCAGTCCCCAGACAGACTTGACCGGCAGACCAGGTAGAACATCTGTTTCATGTGTGTCTGTTTACGAGAGTGGCAGGAACATGGCCGGTGGGCAGGAATGGCCTTTATTCAGGGTCAGCAGGTGAGAGGTCAGGAGGTAAAGCTCCATCTGTATGATTTAGAGGCACTCCTAAGGGAAGAGGACGCCACTGCTGCTCTCGTCTGAAAGCTGTCACTCTCCTGTGTAATTTGCTTTCTGTGAGAAGCAAGTCAAACCATGAATAATGAAAGGTTGTTAGCTTCTGAGACAGAACAAGCAAAGCGAAATACAAAACACTCTAGGAAAAGAGCTGTAATTACTGACAAAGAAGTGTACTTTTGAAAGGAGTGTTATTGTGAGTGGACGACCTTTTAAGTCTTTGGCAAGTGCCACTGGAGCTGGGGGGTGGGGTGGGGATTCATATCTCCTCAACCCATCAGAAGTCTGTGAAAAACTACGGCTGTCATAAAACCAAAATGAAAATCACATGTTTCAGAGATGCCTGTTGTTGTAACTACATTTTTTTAAACTTCCTTTTTAATGTTTTTACAATGTCTTGTGTTATACTGGACTACTAATCCCAGCTAGAATTAACAAGCTCTTAAACCCTTAAGCTCTCTGCCTTTAAATGAAAAGAAAATACACAAACAAAGCTAAATTGTTTGGCCCTGGCTTCATGACTGTTTTAAAGTTAGGGCATGTTGCAAATTAAAGCAGTTGATTATAGCATTTCTGTATTAACTAAGAGGAGCATCTGCATGCGAAGGCAGCTCCCTGTTGATCAGGCCTGTGTTTTGGGCTCAGGGCAGCAGAGACCACCCAGGGGAAGATGGATGGGCTAAAGCTACCTGTGTCAGCCCCTTTCTGTCCCCCTGGCTTGTCCAGACCCTCCGAAAAACTGCCTGCTACAAATGGCCAGATTAAACAGTGACTCGCAGATGACAAATAACGTGGCGGGGCCTAAACCACAGCACGGGAAACAGGATCTCGCCTGACTTTTTAAGATTTATTTTATCAGTCAACTAATTAACATGATTTATGGTGCGGGCTGGCGGTGACGGAAAGTACAAAGAGAGTGGAGCGACTCCTCCTCCCTGAAGGAGATGCTATCAGGTGCTTTCTGCTGTGCTTGCATGGAGTCAGCATGGAGTTGTAAATCCAAGCAGCTCTGCATTGAAGTGCTGACCCTGCTTCACATGGGGAGGTCAGGAGTTCACATCCCGGCCTTAACCGTTAAAAACCTGGGGTTTGAACTTCTGACCCTCCTACTGTAGAGGGAAGCTAGTGTTTATCAGGGCCATCACCCCAGGCAGGGGTACTCTCCCAGATCAGCCCCCTGACAGGAGCCTGTCTGACCAGACTACTTCTGAGTGCATCCTGCCCATAAGTACGGACCTAAGAAGAGCAACTCAGCCTGGACACAGGGATTTCATTACTGCCCACTTGGCAAAAGGGAGAGCAACCAGCCCTTTCACATGTAGGGGTGGGAAGCCCTAGCAAGGTGCCTTTGGGTCTGTAGAAAGTCTTATATTGTACAAATGAAAGCACAGTATTTGAAAAACATATATATTATGTATATCATATATAAATCTATATAATACTATGTTTTTTTTTATTGGAATGCTCACAATTTTAGATTTTAGTAAACAGAGAACATTATTTTTTTAATTCTTTATGTATATTGATAGTTGATTTCTACATTTTTCACATAGTTGTCCATCTTTACAAGTTAACCTTTAGTCAATTAATTTGCAAAGCATTTTGCAGCTTTTTAACTCTAAAAATGAAGTAACTGGTTCACTTAAAATTGATGTATGGAGTTAAAAATGTATGAAACAGATTATTGTTCTGATTTATTCTTAAAAGGAAACAGAGTTGGAAGTATTCATAAATCATTATCACCTTGAATATACATAAGGCTTCACAGTTAATTGAACTAATAGTATTTGTTCTATTAACTTATTATTAGTTCACTGAAGTGTGAAACCTATGCTAGGGGTAGTTAGACTGATATCAATTTATCAATACTTGCAATCCTGTTTCCTTTTCAGAATGAATCACTTGAAAATAATGGTAACTTTCTTATGTCTTTGGACAGTTGACATGTTATTTTTCCCATTGAAGTTTTGATTTTTGTTTGCACTGATGAATAATATAAAATATAACAAACCACTAGTATGATATATAATTGGTGCATTGTGCGTTGAAGCACAACGTGCATTGTGCGTTGTACTGTGTATCAGAGTTCCACCAATATTTGTATCTGCTTGAGGTACACCAGTTAACCAGAACATTAAAGCACAGACAGGTGATAGTGGCCTTCAAGGAGTGGGATACATTAGGCAGCAATCAAACAGTCAGTTCTTGCAGTTGATGTGTTGAAAGTAGGAAAAATAAATAAATGAATGTGTAAGGATCTGAGTGCTTCTAACAAAGGACACTTTATGACGACTAGAAATTGGGTGTAAGCATCTCCAAAATGACACATCTTGTGAAGTGTTCCTGGTGTGCAGTGGTCAGTACCTGATGAACCAGAGACAGACTCATGGGCACCCAAGGCTCATTGCAAATGAGGAGCTTGTAGCTTGTAGAGTGTGCATTTAAACTGTACTGTTAGTATTGTATTTTATTCTACTGTATTGTTTTTTTTATTTTTTGCTGCTCTTAACTTTGTACTGTCCAATTTCTGCCATGACAAAGCAAATTACCACTTGTGAGACTAATAAAGATTCATTTTATGTTATCTTAGGTTGTCAGCTGAAACAGTTAATCCTGGATAGTTTTCCCCAGAGCGGTCATACTGCCCGTGCAGACTTCTGTCCACCTTGAAAGTGCCTACATAGGGCATATGAGCATCAGAATCGGACCATATAGTAGGTGTCCTGGTCTCATGAGTTACAGTTTGTTTTACATCATATGGATGGGTGCTTACATGGAGAGGAAATGGCACCAGAATGCAGTTGGTGAAGGTTGCTGGTGGAGGCAGTATTATGCTCTGGGCAATATTGTTGCACACCAAGTAAACTCTTTCATGGCAACAATATTCCTTAATGGCAATATTTTATTGCAGCAGGACAATGCACCCTCCTGCTCCGCAAAACTTGTTCAGCAATGCTTTAAAGAACATGACATGTTCTTTCCTTGGCCTCCAAACTTGGTCAAATTGGTCAAAGTATTAACATGGCCTCCAAATTTGCCAGTCCGTTCTGAGCATCTGTTGGATGTGCTGGAGATACTAGTCTGATCCATTGAGGCCGCACTGTACAACTTACATAAAGGATCTCCTGCTAACATCTTAGTGTCACATACCACAGCACACCTTATGAGGTCTTGTGGAGTCCATGCCTCAACAGATCAGAGCTGTTTTGGCAGCACGAGCGGAGCCCAAGCAGTATCAGGCAGCTGGTTTTACTGTTATGGCTGATCAGTGTAGAAATGTTGTCCCCTTTAATTTGTGTGCTGTGCTGCTTTATACATTCCTATTACGTTTGTACACAGGAGGGATATTAAACTATCTCTCAGAAAATAAATGTTCTTATTCATGTGTTCATTTATATTCTAAAATAGAGGTCATGCATCCCTTTGCTGTATTTGTGAAGTTCTGGCTGTGGCTCCAGGGGCCTGTTTCCTTTTCTAAACTAGCTAAAGAAAAAAACCTAAAAGCTTACACGCTGATTTTATGATCTGATAAAGGGTGCTGTTTACCGCTGAATGATATACTGCCTGCCAAACTTTGTAAGTGGATGGTTCTACAACAGTGGCTCCATTATAACTGCAACTTATTGAGAGGGGTTTTCATTGCCATGTTTGTCTCTGAGCAGAGGTGTATTCCATTAGAAAAGCACACTCATATAAAAACCAACACCATGCTGGCAGGCCCCACATCCATCCACAAATAAGCCTGCTCTCACAGTGTAAACAGTGGTGGTGAAAACATTGTAAATACCAAGTAAAACACACAAAAGGATCAGGATGACTGATAACTAAGGACTAGTAAAAGCACCGCTTTCCTACATTCCTTGTAAATGTAGCTTTTTTTTTAAACTCTGAAACAAACTTTCTCGAATCAGCCTGCATTCTCCACATTATCCTCTTGACCACACAGACTTATCCAGATCGCAGCCGTACAGCATCTGCTACAACATAGCAGAGTGATTTATCTCTGACTCTCACAAATATTAGTTCAGCTAACCCAGCGCAACTCCGTTTCTAATCAGACGGTGAAATCGGCCTCCTGCGTGACAGCTCGAAACCCTTATAGAATGCTGTTTACATTTGACTGCAGGATCCCAACATAAATTCCTGTTAGCAGAATAAGCCTCTCCGACTTGTGTGGAATTTTGTTCTTGCTTGCCACCGTGGCAGTGCGTTAGCAGTATGTGTGTAAATGAAGGATTTACGACTTGTTAGAAGCTTGTTAATTACACATTGTAGTGCCGGGCTGATGTATTTCTGTTAATAACACTGTGGGGAGATATTTCTTTTGACTGTCCTCTTTGAGGTGCTTGCTCTTCAGGTGTTAAGTGGATGTCCTAATTAAAAGGGGATGATGAAGCCTCAGTTGCATAGATTAAACAGGAGATGCGCTAGTGCAAATTAACTGAAAGCTGGGAGAGGGCCTTTAAATTATGCACTCCATTACAGAGCGCTGGTCGAAGTACACAAATGAGTTGAAGGTTTATTTGCGGTTTTTGAGCTGCAAGCTTACCTCAAAGGCAGTGTGCAGCTGAATGTGCCTGACCAGCATTCTGGAAGTCTATAGTCTAGCTATTTTTTTTTTTTGTAACCTTGGACAATGACAAATACAATTATTTTGGATTAGTTATCCTAGTTGGTTATCCTAAATTCTGCATTTGGCATACTCATATGCCTGTAAATAAACAGTTTAAAGCTTAAAGGCAGGTCTTTGATTTTTTTTTGGCCTTTCCCAAAATATGCGTGCATCTACTGAATAAAGCTGGTTTGAGTGAGCTTCATTCTCCATAGTTCCTGAGCCTGGAAAAATGTGCATTCAGAAGTGGCCTAAGTGTGCCAGCAACTCAATACCACTGCATTCTTCCAGCCTATGGGCCCGGCAGGGGCACTGAGTGCATATTTTCAGAGACATGATAAGCATCACTTTGGAGTTCACAAGATGGACAGGGAGCTGGCACCACTTGGGTTAATGTTCTTTTTTGCTGAAATTGCATTATGGACTCTGTGAAAGAGAACATTACGTTCCTTGCTTAACCTTTTTTAGGCACTGTTCTCTCCACTCTAAACCTGATGGACTAAGCCCTTTGCACCAGTTTATGATGCAAACTGAATGTATTCCGTCCGCATGTCATGGTTGAGACTAGGTTTGCACACTATATCACAAATGGACCATCATCACGATATCAACATGCGCAATATCCATATCGCGAAAGACTGACTGAACTGCAATAAATGGTGTTTTTCCAAAA
>JBBJLR010000153.1:12460635-12471632 GCA_037577145.1 Brachypetersius gabonensis
CACACACACACACACACACACACACACACACACACACACACACACACACACACACACACACACATACACACACACGCTCACACATACACACGCTCACACATACACATTATGCAAAGGTGCCTCTATACCGAGAAAGCAAAGGAGAGAGAGAGGATAGTTTATGCAGGGACATGCAGAGGCTCAGAGTGACAGAGTGTGTTTATAATATGTGAGGATATGGAGAGTGTCCATGAGAAATGCTTTGACATTTTACAGGACTCCTGAGCACAATCAGGCTCGAAGTCAAGTATACTGAGAGCCCCGTAACTTTGAATGTCCATTAAAGCTACAGTCCTTTTCCTTCACTTTAGACGCAGGACCAAATTGAAGATGGATTAGTGTGACAACAGTTAGTTTTGACAAACCTTCAGAAACTGAAATTAATTCCTTTGTGCCGTAGTACCTGGTTTTTGTCCCTTACAACCAAGTCCATGACACAGTATGGTTCCTTTTTCCCCCTTTTTCCAACTGTGCAAAATTATTTCACATTTTGCCAATGCATGTACTTTTACCCTGGAGTTACAAGGTCAAGATTGCAAAGGAATGTTAATTAACCCTGACAGTTATGATGTAAACTACACACTGTAATCACTGCACAATTACTTCAGACCACTTTAAGTAAGATAAGTCTTACTTAACGTCTGGCTTGAGCAATCTTGACATTAAAAAAAGAAACAACAAGACTCTGCATGAAACTGTATTTGGTTGCCACTACTGCCTTGCGTGAAAGGCCGACTAGGAGGAAAGCTGTGTGCTGATCTAATTTGATGCAGAGCGTGCAGTTCTGGCTTCAAATGTGGCTCTTAAGAAATATTACATTAAGTCTAAAGAGAACAATGTGAACCACAATGTCAGTAATCACATGTACAGGTCAGAATATATTTGCGTTATGCTGCTTAAAAGCTACTAACTTTCACTTTGTGTTAGCAGTAATTAGAACCGTGCTTGTATTTTCAATGCAAGGATAAAATATGTTCCCAAGTATGCCTTGGCTTATCAATCATGTTAGAGTGAGTCTGAGTGTTCTTTGCATCTCCATAATCAGGACATACCTAGATTGCGGTTGTAAGTGAGAACTATGTTGGAACAGCAACATCTCTCCACCGCCATCATGTTCATGCCTTCCTGCCAACCCCTGGATTTTGTAGTGGACTGACTTTTATGTGATTCTCCAGAGATAGCGGAGAATTGTAAATGTCCACCATTACAGCTCTGCTAGTTGTGAATATTATTCACACCAGCGCCCTCGGTTACATCGCTTCATATATTTTGTACAGTAATCGGCTAGGCCACTCAAGGCCTCTAGCATGAAGGGTTACTGCATAGTTCAGTACACCCAAGGTCCTTCCACTGAGCCAATGCAGGTACTATGTGCTTGACTTTCATTCTTAATTCATTTAAAGCTATTGGAAAACAAACACTGATTGGAGCCAAATGTTCAAGTTCTGCAAATTTGAACAAAGATCAGTAGCGCTTGGGTCGTCGTCACGTCTTCAAGCAGAAGAGTATCACAGAAGCACAATTCGGAGGCAAAAAGCATGTTTTTCATCCACATTTCTCCTTCAGATCTCATGAATACAGCTGGAGTCTCTCACTTTCTGGCAGCCTCCTTCATAGTTCATGGAATGCCTGCAAGCATTAACCTTTCCAGCATATTTACATAAAGGGAATTTACTTCAGCCTTTGACTTCTAAAATTCCTGTTATCTCCTCTGGGCTTAAATCATATCTGTTATACCAGAGCAGTTTTTACCTCTTGCTCTCTCTTCATGCCGAGTATTATAATGATGAATCTGCTTCTCCGCTCTATGCCAACCCTGGGCGGACATAACAGCAGTTGTTTAAGTTTCCAAAATAAATAGAGAGTGTTTCAATAGAGATAGATAGCAGAGACGAGTCTGGGAAACTGCAGAGTTTGACTTGTGGAAGTTGCCTTTCTAAACTGTTTTTGTTACTCAGACAAGGAACATTAACTCCAGATGACAATGAAAGTAAATAATCTATCAGTGGAGTGCAATAAATGCCATGTGCTGAAGAGGCAAATGAGGTCTATATTTTCCTCCCACATCTATCCACCAATCTGTACATGTCAAAAGATGTAAGATGTCAAAATGTTTTCTACTCCACTTTGTGCCATAGCGCTACAGAGGGTTGTAGAAGGAGGTTTTGATGACCTCGGACCTTCACACAGTGATGCTGCCTGTCTGCACACTGCATTCCTTGAAACTTTGCAGTTCTTATACCTCAAAGAACAAGACTACAACAAAATCCTTCAGACTTTTTAAACTGTGTTTCCTCCTCTATGCGGGCATACACATATTTTATCAGGTAGATCCTTTCTTTAAAGAACTTCTGGGGAATAATATTGTCCCTAATTATTACGAGTTATCCGTGCATGCTGTGTTTGCTTGGCCAGGTGCTTCGGTAAGTTTTGAAGCAGAGAAAGTTCATGAGTTTACTTCAGTAATTTGTGTAGTAATTTATACAAATGATTTTGCATTTCAGGGAGAGAGCAAGGAGGATCTCATTCCTACAGTTTGTAGCTGATCAGGTGATCTAAAAAGTTCACTTCTTTTGCACTTGCTATGAGCTGACCTAAAAGCTCATGCAGTCTTACACTGGTTTTACGTGGTGAAATCTTTATGTAGCTAGTTGCGTGCTGCATGTTGTATAATTTCTGTGCTACTTCATATATATCTTCATATATATATGCATATATATATGTATATATATATGCAGCATTCTTATCATTTCTGTTACCCCTGAATTTCAATAGTACAGCTTATGAAAATATTCATGTTTATTAACTTTAGTTTTTAGTGTTATGAAGTAAAAATGAATAAAAACTGACATTAATACATATGTTTAATCACTGTACTATTGTACTACTGCATTTATTGTTCATGTGTAACTACATTGTTGTTTGCATGTAATATAAAATGGGACAGTTTTGTGTATGTTAAACAATTTTACAAAAGAAAGTTGTCATGTTGCCATTTTGCTTGTACTTCTTTTTCTGTGCTTCTGTTGTGATTTTCAGGGAAAATGAATAATGAATAATGTAGCTAACATTACCTGTGCCATGATATCAGCAGGTTAAGAATCAGTAGGATCTTGTTCTGTTTTATTTTTTTGTCCATTGATCCAGTAAAATCTGTTCCACAAAGTGATGATGCTTGAGGATGCAGTTCAGTTGGGTTACAGGATTGCTTATTCAATGTTTTGACTTATACAGGGTTATATAAATTGTATAAGCTGTATTATGTAATTTGAAAATTAGCAACAAGTATTTGTAATAATAATCGCTGTTAAAAAATGTACAAATATGCTTACAATTTCAGTCTGAGATGTCTGCTGCAGATGTTTTAACTATGCAAACTATTTTTATAGGAAACAGTAAGTAATACAGGAACTACATAAGCAGGTATGTTTGAGGGTACTGTTTACATCCTGTTTACAACCTGTGGTGGTTTAAAACAAATATCAGAGAATTTGGCATAAAAGTTGCATGATGGTAATAGGATTTAAAAGCTCCCATTACTTGTTAGCTCTGTAACTCCAGAGAGACTGCCGTCGAAAGAGGAGATCCATGAACTGTCTGTTCTTGAGCAGCTTTGATTTGGCGACTGCATCACGCGGACAGTTTTGCTACCAAAATTAAATAAGTAATGCAGTCTGAACATTGTGGATATTTAGAGGGGTGCACTGGAGAGACAAATATGAGACTGCGGTTAAAGAAGATGGGATTTTGCTCTAGCTGTCAAGCAATTTGAAAGGCAACTGTCCACAGCTAATCAGTTTCCACTCCATTCAATTCCTTGTTCCAATCACATCAGGTCCAAATGTCTCTCCATAGCACCAGCTGACACCGAGCCTAATTCTGATATACAAACACAACAAAGAAATGAGTGAATAATATTTCATGTACAAACAGTGGACCAAGCCTGCCTTGTTATCACATGCAATGCCAGAGAATGATGCCATTGAACAGGCCTTTGAAATGACAGACTCTCTTGAAGGCTTATTCAAAGATCTCATTTGTTAAGGCATGACAGAACCACTTTACTCATATCCTTGGGGTCATCTGCCTAATTATTTGCTGAAGCATATTTTGAAATTACACATAATTTGGACTGTATGATATTAATGAGGGAGATTCTTATTAGGATTCCAGGGAATTGCTATTGATGGGAACAATCTGTGTGCAGTGAAAAATGATTTAACGCTCTCAGCAGGAGTTGTAGGATTTACCATTGTGGTGTGATGCTATTAATTCTCATTGTATTGCAAAGCAGCTTGAATGCACACTGTGAACACTGTTTATTGGAGAATTAGTGCAATTTTTGCCGCAGTTGTTTTGGTGTTCCACTAAATGCTAATTAGGCTCTCTTACAGTAATTAGAGCCTCTTGCCAGACAGGCCAATTTAACTGGTCCCACACTCACAACATTAAGAAGATTAAAACACACACTGCTCACGCTCTGTAATTAGCTTTATGCGAACCACAATCCCTGACAAAACTGGGGGGTCAAAGTAGTTTTCCATTGCACTTTGAGTATTGCTTATCAATTTCTAGTTCTCTCTGTATGTATCTCTTTACCCTCGGCGCTATGCATTTCTAATTCTACCACCCAAGCAAACTGCAGGTAGCCTTCGGGTTACTTGTCCCTGAACTCAAATTTTCATATTTTCTTAAGGCAGCACCCCCCTGTCTGCAACAGACCTCATGCTGGTGATTGGTGGCAATGTATTAGAAAAAAACAGCCTATTCCTGAATATAATTGGCTCTCATTCATCATGGTTGTCATGTCACATGTAATGCGGAGGAACAGTGCACGGCTTGCGCATCAATCTCTGGCTGGCCGCGTTGACAGGTCTTCTGAGGGCTGTGGCAGCAGGGAGATGGCATCCTCCTCCTCTCAGCCCTGCACTTTCAAACCACTCACTTATGCAGCGAATGGTATTTTACTTTAGCACTCCTGAGAGCTTCTCAATCATCCTTCTGCATGCTGTGTCTTTCTGAAATCTACCTGGCATGGACCTGCATTTGCATAGATACTTTTTTGTGTTCTTTATTTTCCATGTGCTGTCCATAGTGGTCTGCTGCTGTTCATGACTTAGAACAGCATGTAATGTAATTTTAAAATTAGCCTTTTTTTTTTAGTTCTATTGATTGATTCCAGTAGCAATAGTCTAGTTTAATTAATGCTTTATTGACTTTGCAGATTGTCTTGGTACCAACATTGTTGTCACAATTTTAAGCCTGAACAGAAGAACAAAGCAAATTGCTTTGAATACTGTTTTATGTTCCTTTCCCAAATAGTTTGGGAACGTTTACCTACAACCAACCAGAAGCAGCTACATTCGTCAGACTGCTGCCTGCTGACCTCTACTCCCAGGTCGTGCTGAGAAAAATAGCTGTTGAACGAAGATGTATGTACATACATATAATATTAATACAAGCATTAGGGTGTGCTGTTGTTGTCTGGGTGTAGATGCAAGGCCTGAACGGCGGCCTTGAGGCGATCAGCAGCCCACTTCATCATGTTTTTTTGTTCTCATGAATAATTAAAAAACTTAAATTACTTGCCATGTACAAAATTCATATGCTGGGTTAGGGGAAAAGATACATGAAAATTAATTTTCTTTTCTCTGAGAATGACAGGAAATCAATTAATCTTGATGTATTATTTCATGCAGGACAGGGTACAAGAGGCAGCAGAGAGAATGGCTACAGCTGTTCTCATTGGAAGGGCCATATATTATAGTTGGCGTGTTTGACAGCTTCTGAAGGAAATGGCTGAAGGATATCAGGCAGGTGAAGCAACTGTAAAAATTTATTGGAGGATACAAACTGTTCCCAGGGCCTGACATAAACCTAACAGTGATAGGAAAGTAATACCAAGAAAAAAACAAACAGAACAACAAAAACTTATTTTACATTTGATTAACTAGGCACTGTGCTCTTGTCTGTTTTTGTAATTTATTTTCTTGTGTCCCTCACTGTCTTTTTTGGAAAGAATGAAGGTTTAGCACGGGCCAGATAAAGGTGTCCCTGTAATATAACACTGCGGATGGAATGACAGTGATATTTACAGCTCACTTAAAGTTTTATAACTTGTCAGTGTTTGCAAGTTGTTGTCCGGTACCCTCTCTGTGTCTCCACTTGGGCTGTAAATAATAGTTTTTGTACAAGGATATGATTACTCTTTCAAGAGCCAGATTCAACACCACTATTTGGACCTTTTATGTGGATTGTGTTTTTTTTCTTGCATGTTTGTCCCTCTCAGAAAGGGGCTTCTACCGCTTTGAAATGATGAGGGGTACCTTGTTAAACCCATAGCTGTGAATGCAGCAAATCATTGGCTGAAGGACTCCGGCCCCTAGCGGCATGCTATCGTTTTACCGCATTAATATAACTTGGCCAGAGTTGCTCGTATTGCAGAGCTTATTTATTACCTGTCGGAGTGAACTTGAGATTAAGGTCATCACATGAGTCGGCTATGTGACAGCTATGATTTCCATCCTAAAGTGACAATGGGGGTGACGGAGTGACGGAACAGGTGAACTTCGCACGTAGGTGTGCGGCGTGTATGATAATGTCCTTGTACAGCACACTCAGAGGCGGGCGTGACCCGTGCGAAAAAGTCCCTCTCAGCAGTGAAAAGCTGCCATCCTGTTTGCTGAAAGATTAATTGCAGCACTGCCTGCAGTCATTGATGCTGAGTGACAAGTGGCGTGCCATAACTCCCCAACTATTTGTTTTGCTGTACGGGGTGTCAGTGGCCAAACAGTTGCTTCCTCTCACACTCCAAGAGCAGGACACAAATAAGCCATAAGCAGTGCCATGAATCTGTGGCGCCCTGTCCTCTGCATGTGTGTGCCATTCTCAGCAGCGGAACATATGCTGCTGTACCTCCGAGGGAAAACTAGGCGACTTTGTCTCGCTGTTTTGCGACATGGAGAGTTGGCACAGTGCTCCGTCCTGCCAAGGAGAGAGAGACAGAGGGAGCTGCGCTCTGGCACACAATAAATTCCATACCATTTAAGAACAGATTTCTCTGGTCAACATGACTGGTAATCAACAATCAGTAAACATCTGTTACTATCTATTAATAACGCTGCTCGGTAAATTTATGGCCGCAGACCGCTGGCATATTTGTATGAAAATATATTTCCCGCAGCTGACGGGCTACAGCTTGGTGCAGCGGTCGACACCATTTGTAAATGTGAGACAAATTAGAGAGCAGAAGACAACTAAATTAAAAAGGCAAATGACCCTGGCCAGATGGAGCTCAATATAACAAATGGGATAAGTTGTTGAGTTGCCAGTTGTACAGACGCTGATGGTGAATTGATTTGAGAAAGCGATGGCCGGCCAGACGAAAGGTTATATCTGCAAACTTTCACAGCAGGCTGTCCAATCCTCTGTCACCTAAGAAATATGACATTACAGACTCATTGTTATAGTAACTCCGCTTGTCAGATTGTAATATGGAAATTTTGAGGTCATCAGGTTTGTCTCTTATAAAAAGAAAGTTCAGACTTTTCTGTAGCTCATTTTTCTTTGCTCCCAAAAAGGTGGCCTTACCATGCACTATACTAGTCATGACAGATGCCGTAACGAATCATAAACATTAACCCCATAAACTGTAGGCTTCTTAAGTAGTTTTAATGTTTCAGTAAATACTATGAAGAATATTTCAGTTATTTGTTGATGAACCCAAGAAAAGTGTACATTAAAGTGTACACTGTAAACACTATTTAGGAATACTATTGGTTAAAGGGCTTTTAGAATACTTTAGAACCAAATGCTTTAAATGTTAGCCACTTTAGTATATAAAAATAATTGTCTGAAACTATTTGTAAGAATTACTGCCATTTACCTTAACATGCGATCAGTAAACGAGTTTAACTGTGCTCATTTGATCTTTAAAACTTCTACAAAACATGAAAATGAGTGTACAAAAGTGGAGTATTTTTGCACCACATTTGTCTGGTATACTAAGCCTTCCTACACCCCTTGCAGGTTTATTAGTTTCTAGTATTTGTCTTCATTTTTTTGTGCTTTTTTGTGCCATAATGGTATTCCTATCACAAAATTACATTTTGTAGCATTGTACATGTTTTGATATTGTAAACACAGATAATGTCATAAACAAATCTTATGAACATTTATAAATGCTTTTTTTTTTACAAAGTTTCAGTCAATTTGATTTGTTGCAACAACTGACCCTCGCTAAAATATTTTATGTAGGTTCGTAGCAGTTGTTAAAAAAGCTTATGTAAGAATGTTATAGCCTAATGAACATTGCCCTTCAGTGATGCTACATTAAGCATAAAGAACAACTTTATTAATTAATCTGAATTTCCAGTACTACACTATTCCAAATATATTTTAGCCTTAGTCATATTGCTTTTTATACAGGTTCCGTCATAATGAGAATTATCCACTGAGCACCTCTTCATGCTGATGCATTGTAGTGAGGAATAAAAAATAGTAACATTTTTGGTTTTGTGAATGAATTGACTCTCATAGAGCAAAGAATACATTTATTTTGGTTGAAGACTGCATGTTAATGAAATAGATCATGAGCGGTTCCATTATGGTAATGGGTTGCTGCACTTCCCCAGTGACCTAATATCTTATTTATGACGACTTCTTTAATTTGATAATGATTTGTAGACCATTGCATTGCCTTATACACTGTATTAATTCACATATAGTTGGCTCGAACCAGACGAAATTTGTTTAGTCTCATTTAAGCCTCCAAATATAAATAGGGATTAGAAGTAGGTTAATGAAGTCATGTTCTGGGGGGAAAATAATATTTCTCTCTTATGCAGGGTACCGAGCCATTCTAGTAATTGGTTAATGCATCATTTTGCACATTCTTTATATGAAATGAAGTGACCAGTGCCATTTGTTACCTTAAAAGTAGTCTAATTGAAGCAGGAGTTAGATACATACACTGTTGTGCCGTTTTAAAGAATAGCATTTTAGGATATCAGCCATTCTTAAAGGGAGATTTTTATTCTGTAAATGAACACTGCGGTTCTTATTGGTTTGGGTAACCACTACAGTAATGTGATAATAGTAAGAGTATGTGGCATGCAAAGTGTTAAATAATATTAGTTTTTTTAAAGTATTACGTGCAGTGTAATTATTGATTTATATTATTTCAGTACATTCCTACTGCATTACTTTACATTGCGCCGCCCTTCTTGTATTTTTCCCTCTGAAAATAAATAAATTATAAATATAGAAATAAATAAATAAAACAGAAAGCCGGCCTGGGACTGACAGGCTCAATTTGTTGTGAGGATGACACGGGGACGACACATAGTAGATTATAAAATGCAGAGACGTGCAGAGGTCAGATAAACAATTTGCCACCAAACTTGGGTACCCATAATGCTCTCTGCCCTGTCTGCTCAATATTAGGTTGGGGTGGGCTGAGGGGGGTTCAGGAGCACAAAAGAGCAGTGAAAAAAGCCTGGGAGCTGATGGCAGTCAGGTTTGCATTTTTTTTTCTAGGTTAATTCACTGGATGAAAAGCTGCACTGTGCGATGTGTCATATATCAAAGGCAGGGCATCAGTAATCTTTGCTCAAGGGCACGGATAACAGACAGATAGACATGTGAATGAGATGGAAAAAAAGCAACCCATCCTTTTCTGCTAACACCACAGAGGAGATAAAGGAAGATTTATGAGTCATCTTGGACCACATACCAGCATGCGGCCCCATTTTTCACATGCTCCAAAAATTGGTGCTGGAAAGCAATCTGCTTGTCACTGTGTCCATCAGGTGCTTCAGGAGGAAATTGGGTCCTTCGGGCTTTTTACTCCACAGTCAGCTATTTTCTTTATGGCGGTTTTGTTTTTAATGGTATCCATAAATATATGTAGGGTTATAAGTACCTTTATCACCCAAGGTGCTTTTTCGTGTGATGTGCAGTCTGTGCTGCTGCTTTTGAACTGAAACTGGGCTGATAGCAGCCATGCAGGGAATTATGGGAGCGACTGACTGCTCAGCGCATTGATTGACACTGATAAGATGGTATGACTACCTTCTTGTTCAAAATGATTGGCAGACATTTCCCCTCATGCCATGAGGAATATGTGTGTGAGTGTGCATTTGTGTGTGTGAATGTTTGTGTGTCTTTGTGTAACATTTTGTGCATTCCTTTGTCTGGACATTTTTATGTGAAAATGAGTTTCACAGATTTTAATATGAAACTTTCAAGTGAAAAAATTCTACAGTATACCCAAACGTTTGTCGGCTGCTCCTCAGGGAAGGCTTTACATTGTATATTGGAACATTGCAGTGAGGATTTGATTGCATTCAGCTGTCAGAGCTTTGGTGAGGTCAGCTATGGACACTGGATGATTAGTTCAGGATCACAAACGCTACTCCATCTCTCCCAAAGGTGTTGAGAGATCTATCCATCACTCCACAGCAGTTCCACTGCTTCCACAGTCTAAAGCTGGGGGGCTTAATGTGCCTCTAGCCAGTGCTTGTCATTGTACATGATGATCATAAGCTTGTGTGTGGCTGCTTAAAATCTTTCTATTTGATTGGCAGTGCATTTCTATGAAGGTTGTACAAGTGGGGCTGTGCAACAGAAAAACAATTTCAGCAATAAGTACGCCATAAAGTAGCTAAATTCATTAATAAGAAGATGCTATCGATAGTTTTAGACATGTCTTGGCTGGTAAATTATTGTACTTGTTACTCTTGTGTTTTTTTGCACTCTCTGTTTAGTCTTGTCCTGTGGGCATGTATGCAGTCTTGTGATGTTTCTGTTTTTGTCTTTTGTCTTT
This sequence comes from Brachypetersius gabonensis, assembly GCA_037577145.1. Taxonomy (NCBI): domain Eukaryota; kingdom Metazoa; phylum Chordata; class Actinopteri; order Characiformes; family Alestidae; genus Brachypetersius; species Brachypetersius gabonensis. Next base: position 12,471,500 of record JBBJLR010000153.1, read on the forward strand.
TTGTTGCATTATGGGCTTAGATTTCATTTCACTGTGTACTGTCTATATTGTTGAAATGACAATAATCACCTATTTGGCTTGACATTTGGCATTGGAATATATTTTAAAAAGGAAAAAAAATAATAATTATATA
>JBBJLR010000153.1:12476633-12489483 GCA_037577145.1 Brachypetersius gabonensis
ACTACTGCGTTACAGCAAAAAGTAATACGTTACTGTAATACATTACTTTTGTAACGCATTACTCCCAACACTGCTTAATTTTTAGTTATTGTAGTGTGATTAATGTGTTAGTCCATGATAAAGGTTTAAATATCTTTGAATAACACTAACTGGATAATCAAATAAGGTTATAATATTGCTGAACATTAAAATACTCTTTATGTCTGATCGATGAAAGGCTGTTAACTTTCTAAAGATTCAGTAGCTGACAATTGTAAAGAATTCATTTGCTGTTCTCATTCCCAGACTTTGTGACCCCACATTACGCATGTTGTGCTTTCCCTAATCTAGCACATTTGAATAAAATCCTTTAATGATTAACAACTTCCTCCTGTGCTGGGTCAGGTGTGTTTGAATAAGGAAAACACAAAATCCTGTAGACAATAGTGTGTCTGACTTTGAGAAGCCCTAGTTTTGCTAATGAGGAAAAATATTTTTTTTCAGGTATTGATGAATCTCCCCACCTTGACTTGCTGAGCCATATAGATCACCCCATGAATAAGACCAGTTTATTATGAACTGCATGCAGCACAAGATCTAAACATTGCAAAAATTTAAAATCAATATTTCTGACCCTTGTTTGTTCTGAAGCGGAGCTCTTTACCTTTCTCTGTGTGTGCCTGAGAGCTGAATGGCTTGTCTCTCTCCTGTTCTTTCTCTCTCAAACTCTGTCTCATTCCTTCTCTCTCGTTTTCTCTGGCTAGCTCTCGTGTATCAAGTTGCATGGAAGGCTAGTGTGTGATGGCTTCACTGGGCTTTTAGAAAGCTGGCTGCTCAGAGCGGACAGTGGGGATGAGCTTAGCACAACAGGCATATTGACTTTGATATCCTATCTGTTACCACCACTTCCCTTTTACATGGCTGCCAGCAGAGATGACATTAGAGCATTAGGGACAGCGCTAGCGCGGGGCTCAGTCTGCCCAGCAGTGGGCGGGACATGTGTTCACACGTGTTCTCTCTTCCTCAGCCCGAGGAGACACACGGCTCACACTTTCCTCACAGTGTTGCTCCCTCATTCACGGCATACTGATGAAAGTCAGGTCAAGGTGAGTGTGGAGACGAACAAAGGTTCACCAAGCAGATGTTCTTTGATGGTAATTGTGAGGCAGGGAGAGGCGAGGGCCAGCCCTGAGATGTAAAAACATGCACTTGTTGTGCGTCTTGTCAACGCTGAGGGCCTGGCAATGCTTGTTTTCTTCTGGCCCCCTCGAGCACTGCCATACCTGCTGTTGCTGTCAAGCCTCCTTGCCAATAGTGACATCTGTTCCTGAGCTCGCCTGCTGAATCTGAATGTCAATATCCCTCGCCTTGAACCGCAACAGAGAAGTATTTGTCACTCAGCGACAATCATCCCTCAAATGAAAGGTTAGCGAGACAACGCGAGCCTTTAATCAGGCGGCGGGAGAGCGTCTGTCAGCAGCGCCTTTTAAACATGCAGCAGCCTCCGCCAGCCGCCAATGAGCCGAGTGATTGATCTGCACAAATCATTTTCTTTTTGCTACTGTCAGTAGAGAGCTGATGGCAAGGATGCCGTCATGAGGATTAAATATAACTGCTCTAGGCTCTCTGGCCCCCCTGATGAATCCTCTCCTCTTTACATTTGCCCGCCTGTCACAGGGTCCAGCCCAGTCTAGACTGAGGCCATAAAACATCTGTCTGTTCATCACGTCATTAAAAGCTCCAATACTTATGATATTTTAGACACCAGCTTTGCTAACCCTCTCTAGTATCTACATACACAGCGCAGAGGTAGATCAAGTTTGGGCAACAGCGTTAGCCAGGGGAAGATTAAAAGTGCAATCTTGATGCATTATCTTTAAGTCTGCATTCATAATGTTTCTTGTGTCATGGGACAAGTCAGTGATTAAGTTCTTTTACTTGCCCAGACCATAAAGTGTAGATTACTCTTAAAAAACTCTGAAAACATTTGCAAATGGAAAAGCAATTGCCCTGCGATGGGTTTGTAATTTTGTGGTATTAAATGGCCTGTCATGCCAAAATGAAGTAGTGTTTCTCCACTGCCAAAATCTATACACACCCCAAAAACCTATAAAATGCTCATACATAAAGTTCTATGGCTTATAATAGGATAGGGCACTGTTTTTGCCACCAATTTTTTTATCATTCAACTGCATTATTATGTTATTTTATCAGATTTTTACCTTATCACATCAAGCTCTGCCTGACTTATGCACTTATTAGCAAGTCCAAACTCACAATAGAAATGAAACATTAATCAGAGTTTGACTGTAAGACAAATGTTTTTCCAATTGAAGAGAGTGCGGTTGCAGTTAAAGGGATCCTCATTAGGCCCTCGTTATTGGCTAAGTGCTTCTCATTTTCTTGCTGAAAGCTGGGCCTCACTGATCTTTATACCTCTCTGAAGATTACCTCCAACATCACCCACCGTTCATTTGCTCTTTCTGACGCAACGGTTACATTTATTTTTAATGTCTGGACCATGTCGTTGACCTTCAATTCCTGCTGAGTCTAGCACCTGCTGACCCTGCCCTTAAATCTGTCAGTGCAGAGATATATACGGGCCGGCCGCGTCTTAGGCCAGCCCAAGCCTGCCTGTCATGTCCCTCTGATGTTCTACATCTTGTTTGGGAGATATTTCGCCCGTAATGTTCTGTGACCTTTTTCATTGAGCATGGCGGTCGTCCAGCGACTTGCAGAGGGCGAAATTGAGCTGTTTCATTCCTCCCCAAGGAGTCTCACGTTTCCCTCTCTAGCCATTTATTTGATAGCTATCATTTTCTTGAATTCATAGACGAAAATTGGCATTGATTTGCAGGATGATGGATGCTGAGAGTCCCTCTATTGACACGACCATTGACAGTTTTCAGTAAATTCTGCATCTAATTATCACTCTTGGCTAAATGATACCCCTGACTGGCTGGGAGAGGTGGTCGATGGGTCTGGCTGCATTGTTCCTGAAGGCCTTATTGAGCAATGTGTCAGGCTCGTGTGATGTAGCTGAACTGAAAGCACATTTCTCTCAGTTAGCACCACCGCGTAATTAAACCTAATGCTGACTGACGTCAGAGCCAGAAAAGATGCACATGGGAGATTGATGTGATTAATTGTTGCTCTCAAGTGCTTAAATGCTTTTATCAATATGCTTCTTTTATCTGGCTTTTCACCTATAACAAGGAAAAACCTCATTTGAAATTCATTTCTACTCGGCATTTCATGGATAATATACATTTTGATTATGTTTACTTCGGTTTTTCTGTCCGCTGTTGATTGCAATACAATGCCCATTACTGACACATATTGATATCTGCGCTGACTCCGAGGCGAGGGGAGACGTGCCTTTAGATATTGCACTGCTGTAAGTTAACGGCAGCATGCTCCCTGACTGGCGTATGCCACTACTTTCCGAGTTTTAGATGCCATCAGTGGGCACCTGCTGAAGGAGGTGTGACAGGCCAGGGTTAGCCAGGTGAGCTGAGTAATCTGAACCCAAAGCAGCCTTCTTTTTCCCACAGCAGCTATGAATCGACACTTCACCACAGCTAATGGCTCACTCCTGCTCCTTCACAGGCAGCCTATTGTGCTTTGGAACAAGTACTGAGGGAGGGGGGAATGGTGTAATCCTGAACGTGCCCTGGATCAGTCCGTTTGAATTTCACACCCACACTGATGAGCATGTCCGGCCACACTGAAGGTCCTCTATGTGCAGTGTTCCCAGACTCTTCAGAGGATCATAGAACTACCATGGCCCCATACCCTGGTGATCCAACCCCAATTACCCCTGCCCCAGAACTAATGTAGATTACCTTACACTTTCAAAAATAAAGGTACCAAATGCCATGGTATTTCCATGAAAAAACTTTAAGTGGAAAGCCATTCTTTTTAAAGAGACACATGAGAGGAAAGAACCGTTAAAACGCCTAATATTATTATACAGCATGTAATATAACAGTTTTCTAGTAATTTAAGGATTTGTCCTAGAACTATACATCCAGGACAAGAGCCATTTTTAAAAATAGTATATTGAAGATATCCTTAAGTCCTAAAACTATGCTAATTTTACAATTAATCCTGTACCTTGTTATAATGCAATAACTGTGATGAAACTACATCTTTAAAAAATGTTCTTAAATAGATTATGTGTGATACTGGGGTGGCTCCATTATGTGCTTACATTAGATGGAGCTTCACAAAAAAATTGAAAGAGTCTGAAGAACCATCTATTGAAAGGGTGAAATGTCAAGTGAAATGTGTAAGTTAGAAAGTTATTATATGGAAGGAATGTTCAGACCAACCAATGAGCCCTAAGAGGTAAAGGGATTATTTGAATGTCTTTTTAGTTTCTCACTGCCAAAGACTATCAAAAGAGTGTGCTATAAGAAGTAAGCCTTTTTCTCCTGTCTTGTTTATGTGGGGTTTTATGTGCTCACGGCTGGGGAGTGGAGCAGCCAGCTGTTATGGTTAGTAGCCAGAGCAGGCTGGTGAGATGGCACCAGCGTGGCACCAGGCGAGCAGAGAGCATATGGTCCGGATGGCGTGACGGAGTACACCGAACAGAATGCGATACTGCCGTCTTCCCTTGGGGACTGTCACCATGAGGAACAGCCCTCCAGACGCAAATCCAGAAGTACAGCAGATCAAACTGTGTTTGCTAGCTCAGTGCCTAGGGGAGACTCGCCTTGCGAGGTGTAGCTTGGCAAGTCATCACTGTGTGCAAGAAAGTAGCACTTTTTATTTTGCCGATGCCTTCTCCAAGCTTTTTTCCATTTCTTAAATGAGAATTTAGGAAGATTTCATTTGTTTCAGCCACTCAAATTGTTTGTACCCGCTGTCTCCTCTGTGAATTTTCTCCCTTTTGGTTAGATGGGCTGGAAAACACAGTAAAATCACACCCAATGACGGTCATGTTGCTATTCATTGAGTTAGACAAACTCAAGCCCACAAAAATGACATTGAAATAAATTGGTATAATGACAAGAATTTATGGCTTGATACTGTGTGAAGTGAACATTTTAGCACTGTGATTTTAAGCTTTGTATCTGCCATCGCATGTAACGGGATCTCAGACGCATTTGAGAAATATAATTCATTTTTCCTCCCTTTTGGGCCGTGTGCTGCTGTGGGTTATTTTAGGAGCTGGTGGGAGAGGGTTGCTGGGGTTGCAGCTTCAGTCCACCTATGCTGTTCTAGAGAGATAATTGCTTGATGGCCAGAAGGCTTTGATTGGTTGTGTAGTCGTGGGCTCGGTGGAGGCTGAATTCTCGTGGAGTGAGGAGGGAGTGGTGGGCGTTTGGGTTCATATATTACTGATTTTTTTCTATCTCTCGACCTTTGGGAGGGTCATCGAGGCATGCAGGGTCACTCAAAGTTCAGTGTGAAAAGGGTCATTGGTGAACACTTAAACACAACAACCTTGCTGTTTACCACAAGAACCGGCAGCACAAGTGGGACAAGGAAATTGCAGAGGAAAAAAGGAAAATATTTTTGTTTACTAAAAAAGATCCCTCCATTCTTTTCTTGACTTATGAATCCTACTTATTTTTAGATTTTGTGGTAAAGTTTTATTTTATATTGTGGCTAACTGGTGCCAGTTCACTGAACGTTTCACTGAGTAAGTCTTTAAAGAACGATATTTATACATAATATATGCAAGTGTAATGAATTCCTGTAAAGTTTACAGAATGTAAAGGTTCAGTGCATATTAAAGATTTAGTTTTAAGATTCTTAATCATAAAAATCTTGAATCAAAATATTTCCATGAACCATTCTTTCAAGTCAATAATCATTTAGGAACATTTATATTTTAGAGTGAACAAAAAGTGGAATATCCCTGCACTTTATAGCAAAAGTGGTCATTCCATTGAGAAATAGTGTAGTCAATAGTGCCAATGTTGCTAACAAAGAATGAAAGCTAATACTCCCTGATTAGCGTTACTTAAATGATACATTTCACCAGGCTGGCTATGTGGTCTTTAGACCGCATTAGAATCTGGATCTGTTTATGATTCACTATATAATCCAGCTGTTTGGCCACTGTGGCAACTAATTTTTTTGTCTTAAAAGCTACTGGATTCCAGCTCAAACCACAATATACAGTTGCAGATTACAATTGGCAGAGACACTGTATTTTTCTTTATCTTGCTTTGCCATTCTTAGCTAAAATCATGTAATTGTCCATAGACAAGGGCCAGTTGGCACCGAAATTCACATTAATGACTATGTCCACTCTTTCATGTGGAAGAGCAGTGCTTATCAGACTAAATCCACAAAGGCTCGGTCAAGCCACCAAAATGTTAATTTAACGCAACACCGCTAGTGTTCAGGGAATAGCTGCAGGTTAATAGAATGGAGTTCACATCTACTCCTGTGTTAAAAGTCTGAGCAGTCTTCTGAGAGCGTGTATATCCTCTTATACCCCCCGCACAGCTCTCACAGGCACATGGAAATGTTAGTTTTAACCATGTCATCTCCTGGCCTATGCTGGAAAGCTCACTTGTGGGACTAATAAAAGTTTATCTTATCTTATCTTTGAATTCATCACCCTTGTCATATCACAAAACGAATACTTTTACAAATATTTGCCCTTCTGGCCTACATCATTTTACCCCCGCACATTTACACTGATAGGTTAAGAGTGTTTCAGCTTAAACTGGAAATGGCAGCCTGTAAAACTTCCCTAATCAGACGCTAAGAGAAATAATGTAATGCGATGAAACCTTTCATATATCTGCATTTAAAATATGTTGTATTATGGTACAAAAATCACAATACTTTTTTTTTTTTCAAAAAGCATGCTTTGTTCATCTCTAAAATAGAATGTAAGTGGTGAATCCTGAAATATGGATGTGCTCTTACACTTGTTTGTGACAAAATGTGGCACATGTGTGTGGTAGTGATCTTGTAAGTGCCATGACCACCCTCCTGCCCTGCAAGCGAGGTGCTTCGTGATGCAGCCCTGATTTAGCCCAGCTGAATAGAGTGTCATGTTGTTAAAGGCCCATTTTCTCCCCCCTCTTCTTTTCTGCTCTGTCAGTAAAAGGAACGAGCCATGAGAGGGGGTGGACGCAGAGGTGTTTGCCTTGCCAGCCAAACTCTCTGAGCAAACAAGGCCCCGGGTTGAGGAGCTGATTATCGCGCCTTTTCTCTTCCAAGCCTTTGCCTTGCCCGTGAGTTTACATGACCCTTCAACTCTGTTTCCACACAGGCTGAGAGCTGTGCTCACAGGCTTCTGTCTGCGCTGTGAAAAAGGCAGCTTTTGTGGGCTCGCTCTGGTGGGATGTTGAGTTCAGCAGGGCCCAGAATAACAGCCTCCTCTTGGCTAGCCTGTACAACGCTCACTACATCATGTGAAAATCATCAGTGCTCCAGCTTCATTAATCAACATGAGGATGAAGAAATGTGGTTTTGACTGGGTTAGTGCTGTCAGCAAGGCTAATGCCGAAGAGCCAATCCCTATGGGGAGGAATTGCTTTACTCCAATTGTTAAATTATTCTGCTGTCAGAAACCAAAATTCTAGGAGCTTCCCCTTACTTTTTACTTTTTCATGTCTTCCTTTTCTAATTTTTGTTTTGGATCATGCTTCGAGCATATTTCATCTTGTGTTGTGTGACCTTTTAACTTCACTAATGATGGGGACAGGATTATTAAAAATGCCAAAGCATTAAAATACATTGGGTTATAACTTATTTAATATGTCATACCACATTTCAACACAGCGAATGCTTTGGAAAGGATTTATGCGGGGGAAAAGTGCTGTTTATGGACGCTGAGGTAGAGGCAAGTTACATGGCGGGACTGAATTTCACAATACAGTGTTTCTTTTAAAAATAGATCTGTGTTTAGGGCCCCATAATGCATGGCTTTCTGACAGGTTGTGATTTTGCCCAGAAACATAGTTGTGGTCACACCCAGCTATGTAATAGCTTCAAAATAAACAAATCCCTAATGTCCATCAATGTCCTTCCTGTTGTGAAAAGAATCTCTTTGCCTTTTCAAAAAAAAAAAATGTGCAATAATCAGCCAGAACATTAAAACCTCCTGCCTCGTGTTGTGTAGCTCCCCCTCATGCACTGATTTTCACCAAAACAGCTCAGACTCATCGAGGCCTGGATACCACAAGATTGCTGAGTGTGTGTTGTGAGATCTGGCACCAAGATGTTATTAGCAAATCTTTAATGAATGAACTCCATGAATCAGACTAGCTTGTCAAGCACATGCCACAGATGCTTGATGGGAAAGATAACTGGAGAATTTGGAGGCCAAGACAACACCTTGAACTTTTTATCATATTTTGAAACTTTTCTGAACAGTTTTTGCAGTGTGCCAGAGTATGCTATTCTGCTGAAAGAGGCCACGGTCATTAGGGAATAACATGTATTTGGTCTGAATGCCAGGGCTTGGGGTTTCCCAGCAGAACATTGCCAAGAGCGTCACACTGACTTCACCAGCCTGCTGTCTTTCTCTAGCATGTCCTGGTGCCACCTCTTCCACAGGTAGGTGACACACATGCAGCTAAATGTCCAACTAATGTAAAGGTAGTGTAATGATGATAATGATAATGATTCTTCAAACCAGGCAGACCATGATTCTGTCACCAGTTTTCATTCATTGGACCGCTTTTGATTGGCAACCACTTTACCAGGAGTACCCAGGACCTGCCGTTTTGGATGCTCTGACCAAGTCTGGTATTCTGGTGCTTGCCAAAGTTGCTTAGTTCTTTTTAGTTGCTTATTATTTGGCAAGTTGCTTGCATCTCATCAACTTCAAGAACTCACTTGCTGTCTAATATATCCCGCCATATATCCCACCACTTGACAAGTGCCTCTGTAATTAGATAATCAATGTTATTCACTTCAACAATCCGTGAGTTTAATAGTGTGGCTGATCAGTGTATTGCTGGACAAATAGTTAGCAAAATCCAATACTAGGGACAGACGAAACCACTTCTAAGGAGTCTTTCCCAATCCAGGCAGCTCCATGGTGAGCTGTAATGAATGGAAAATGTATTGTGAAAAATGGGAGTAGCATCAGGATGAAATATGCCTTTCATCCCACATGGCATAATCAGAGTCTGCAGTATTTCTGAGCTATGGTTCTAGTGTTCCTCTGGAGCCAGCACTTTATCGTGAGGAGAGCACAGGAGATAATATAAAGGATAATACAGAGCCATTGCCTTTGAGATGACTGTCAGAGTGCTGTTAGCCTGTCAGGCCCTCCCCTGAGGGGCAGGGTCAGCCTGTCCGTCAGAGCTGATTGACACCTGAGGGGTGTAAGCTATCAAAGCCCCTGTCAGTGAGACAGGGTAGAAAATAGGTGTGATGGGTGAAGAATTACTGAGAGTTTAGGAAAAAAAGTGACAAATAAGAAATGGAAGATGTTAATGACAGACAATGTGAAGTGAAGGTTAGGTTTTTGTTACCTGCGCAGCATTATTTTTGTTATTCCTTCACAGCATTTAGGCTGTTTTATGTTGCTCTATCATTGTGGGTTATTTATAGTGAAGCTGCATAGCACTCTTTAAAGTCTGACAATCACTGATATTTCGATAGGTTATATTAGTGATAACATCTCTACCACTTTTTGTAGTGTTATGCGTTTAATACATTTCACTGAACAAAATGTACTCAGTATCTTGAGTTGAGTATTTTCTAATTAATCCTGCAACATTTAATTTAATATAGTTCTGTTCACCTAATAAAAGTAGAAGAAGCAACACAATAGACTTAAGTTATATGCATATAATTGTAAAGACTCCAAACGAACACTTATGAAGTAAATCTGACAACTCAGGACACAACTGACATAATTTCACTCAAGTAACATAAACAAGAGAAAACGGATTTAAATATTTTGTTTTATTTTAGTGAAGGGTACAACTAGCCGCTGGGATTAACTCCCATTTGTGGGTGTAACATTTCCACTTGTGTCAGATAATGGTTCACAAATGATATGGGATAGAAACAAAATGCACATTTTTATTTAAAGCAAAGATGTGTAGTTTAGCTTGTATCTAAAATTTTAATCCTGCTCAAATTTTTAATAATTTATTATGCAAAAAATGAGCAACGAGCAGTTCACTGAAGTGAGTAATGTTGCTTTCGGTGAAAGACACTGAAACGGGCCTGTTTTGATATAGTCCCATCTGCTGCAGGTTTGTAGAGTGTGTTTTACTTCTTTAAAGGATGTAGACAGAGACAGAGTGAACGGACTTGTCTCCTTTCTTATCACATGTCCTCCTCCCTCCATCTTGGCCTCCGTCTGTCTGAGCTGCTTAGTCCGTCTCCTTCTTCCCACTCTCTGATTAGACATGACAGAGAGTTGATTCAAATAAGGCTGCAGTGTGGGCATTGCCAGCACACAGTGTATACTGAATGAAAAGAAGGGAGATTTCCTAATGGGGAGACAAATAAGCACCCAGGCTCCAGTTTCTGCAATTATTTCTATTGCTTGTACCCATGGTATTGACAGATGCTGAAAACAGGCTGGACCCCATTGTGCTAAGTGTTTAGCATCCATTTATTTTCATTTCTTTCCTTAAGGAAAAACAATGATGGAAGGTTACTGCTTTCCAGTAACCCATGAAACGCACGTAAATACAATTCCCACTGTAAAGGATTAGTACATTTTTTGGATAATGCATTTTATCTTCATATTATACATGGCTTAAAATGGCAAAACATTTATCCAGTGTAATATTAAAAGTGGTAATAGTGTTCTTATACTCTAACAGTTTTTCATTAAATGCTAATTGTTATTGGGATTTGTGGAAGTCTATTATCAATCTTTATCTATAAGCTTTGCACAGATGTTGATCAATGAAAATGCTTTCCCTTGTTGAATGTATTGGACATAACAGAGCAGCCACTAGCAGAGCTATTTAATAGCCCCTATAAGATCCCAGAACCAAGATCAATAAGGCATTGAAATAAAAAGATGAAATTACTTTTCTCCCTTTTTTCCCTTCCTTTTTCCATTGCAGAACTGAAGGCTCCAAAAGTTTTTCCTTCAGCTTCCGAAATAATTCTGTGAAAAGAGAAAACAAGCATCTAAAAGGTTTTTTTTTTTTTTATTGCTTCAGCCCCATTAAAATTCTTGTGAAGTTTATACATATCACTACATCAAATACACATGAATTATAAATGCCTCACATAACGGTCTTGCACTTGTAGCCCCTGGGTTGCCTTAAATCTGATTTGGTGCGCATGTGTATGCGAACTTTGTTGTTACACTGGCCAAGCAAAATTGGAGTTATGCAGTTTATCGTTTGCATCACATGGTACCACATGCAAACAAATAAACAACGCCACCTTCGTGTTTCACTTTGAAACTGCATTTGTTATGCTCTGCTCTGCGCAACATTTACACCTAATAATGAGTCATAAAAAGATGTTCTACACTTGTTTCTTAATAGGCAGTAGGACAATGATTGTAGATTGAAAACAAAAGAGCTGACATATATACCATGGACGAGGTTACACCAGAAACACAGAACACAGCAGATAGAGAGAATGGAAGAGTTGAAAGTCAGGAAAAATATTGCACTTGAAAGTATGTGGATGTTTGGTTTTCTGAGGTTTACAGAGAAATAAGATTAGACTAAATGTATCAACAAACAGGCAGCACTTTATATAACCTACTCAATTTCAGCAACTAAATAAAAAAAACATTTAAAGGAAAGTCAGTAAAACCTGTTACGTTGTACTTTTTGTTCACAATCAGTGGATTTTCTTCTGTTTGGGTAAAAATCAGTGATCCCATGTGGAAAAAAAAACAGATATGGAAAAAAGTAGAAAGGGCCCTAAAAAGTATATACTATATACTTTAAGGTTTATAAAAAATACAAACTAGAAAATAGAATTTAAGGAATTTAATTTTTGAGATGAAAAATCTAACAAATGACAATAATGTAAATGCATACTAGCATGATGGATGGACATCTACCTGTTACTTTGCTGTACAGTTTAGATGCAGTACACAGTTTGTCATTTTTATTATACAGTATTCAGCAAATTAGTATCATATTCCAAAAGTACATTTTCACAATGACAATAACATTTTGACATATTGCCAAATCTGACCAAGGAGATAAGTTTGGAGGGACGGCTTGCAGTATTGAACTGACTCTCGAGAGGACAGTATTGTCTGCACTGCTCTGAAAGGTTTGCTTGAAGTTGAGCTTGAATCTCTGTGAATTTCCACTGGATGACCTCTTCCCTCATTAAACACAAATAGACTAGACAAAGTCAAGGTGACCAGGCAGGCCTCTGTTGCATTCAGTTGGACTTGACATACTCTACCTTCCTGTGACTTTGTACTTACATAGTTTTGGAGCACCTTGTCACCTCCTGTATTGCTCTGTAGATCCATGCGTTTGAATTCCCAGTCTCTGCGGTTGTATAACATTTTCCTCTGCTGTTTGATGGTGTCATATCACGTGTGGGGTCCGGGGCCTCTTTTGTAGACACATGCCTACTGTAATACACTTCATAATGTTTCATTGCTGTGTACACAGCACTGTGGCTGGAAGACAGATAGCTCTGATGATGTGTAGAACAAACCTGGAATCTCGATGATCAAACCGGATCACTTCACAATGTGGAGCGGGAATAATAAACACTTCTCTTTGTTTTCCTTTCCCCCGTCCAGTCCCAGCAAGCTTTTGGAGTGAGATGCATGCAGTAATAAATTACTTCATGATGTCATTTGATCTGCTTCAAGACTTCAGGGGTGGACCGGGGACCTGTGGGCCACTGAAATATGTGTATGTGTGTGTGTGTGTGTGTGTGTGTGTGTGTGTGTGTGTGTGTGTGTGTGTGTGTGTGTGTGTGTGTG
>JBBJLR010000153.1:12496677-12520074 GCA_037577145.1 Brachypetersius gabonensis
TTTTTTTTGCTCTCTCTCTCTCTCTCTCTCTCTCTCTCTCTCTCTCTCTCTCTCTCTCTCTCTCTCTCTCTCTCTCGTTTCATGTCTCATGTGCGTATTTGGCTGATTTGGTCTGAGTTTAAGCCTGCATGTGCTGCCCCTGTCCCAATAATGTCTGCCTTTTCTGCTTGCATATGTTACTTTAGCTCTAAAACATCAACGTTCTATGAGCCAAGAGAGTAAGTGCTGGGATTCAACCCAGGGGCATAAACAGGTATTGGTCTCGGATTAGAAACTCCTTTAGGGGAGTAGTGTGCTGCTATGCAGCCACAGCCACAGTCTCATCAATCACACGCTGGTATTAGGTTGTCCCCTTGCTGATGGGAGCCATTTTAGAAGGCTCCTTAGAATAATTGCATTCCCATGCTTTTTGTAAGATTCACCTGTTTTGTAACTATGAGAGGTCCTTATAAGGTCAAGTGGCCTCTCTGAGATTAGCCAGGTAGCCCGCACCTGAACTGAGTTAGCAGTAGAGAGGAGTGTCCTACTGTGATAATATCAGATGTTTTTTATGAAAGAGGTGCATTCAGGAGCTGGGATATGCCGACCTCTTCTAGAGAATCTGCAGAATGTGGCCCAGCCCAAGTCATTCTCTTTCCCCTTTAAAAGGAAAACAAATACTAAAATAAACTAAATCTAATAATTTCCTTTAGTGCATAGTAAAAATGTCCTAGTGGTTTAATAGTAAAACAAATTCAATAAGACTGTTGTGAGTGTTGTGATAGATGTATGCTCGTGTTGTTTTGAAGAATAATATGTATTCTGTTTGAAATATTCTGTTTTATTAGTTGAAAAGACATTCATGAAAGCACCAAAAGCTCGCAAACAAATCCCCCAAAACCATTTAAATGTATTTTATTTCTGCATCTTATACTTATACTGAACTTTGTAGTTGCAATTGATCTTTGACAGGAAAATAAAATCAAAATGAATGTTGGCATTTGAATGTGTGTTGTTTTGTGTCTCATATCATACAGTGCAAAGTATCATGAGTGTGTAACTATTATTTATGGCATAACTTGGTAATGAGCTACACTGTTCATCTCTGGCTTCAGTCATGATGGCCTCCAGTAGGCTTACTCTTTCATTTTACATCAAAGGTGAATTAGTCCAATAGAGGATAGCTCTGTTTCCTCATCATCTTCCTCCAGAGCTCTACAGAAACCTTTTAGGGGGGGAAATGGAGGCAGGCCCGGCCTCAGGTGTCAGTGCCACGGTGATGAATCACAGGAAAAACATATTAAACCCCCCATGTGTACAACCTGTGTTTGGTAGTTGGATCTCTGTCCATACCCTCACACTCCAAACAAAATGAGATCCTCCAGTAAAACATGCAGAAATATGGCTGTGTGCAGTGAACATAAAGGCAGCCCTGTCTCAGCAAAATTGATTTATTTGATTCTGTGACATTTTAGTTGTGGTCGTTATGTTATATTTATGGGGGAATTGCTGGAGTCTCTCATTATGCTCTCCTAATTTATTTTACATACTTTTATGGCCGCTTGCACCCGCCGAGACTTTATTGCAGCTGTTATTGAAAAGAGGATGAAAAAAGGCCAGCACATATCGATTGATATTTACGTGTTTATTGCTGAGATTGTGATTTATTTGGACTTGCTCTAGGAGTGCGGTCAGGTAAAAAAATGCTGCAGATCTGTGCACAGTTTACAGCGTATCAGCGATACCTTGCAACTACTTTAATTTGTAATTGCTGAAGTCTAGGATTTTCATCTGCACCATTTCATTTGGGAAATGCAGGTTTTCTCAATGACAACTTTTGTAAAACTATTGTATTGATATAGTATAACGGTATAGCCAGTTCAGCCAATAGGTTCCTGTATATGCTACGACCACTGTCTTATACTCTGTTGTCATTTCTCAGCTCGACTTGTGTCAGATGATTCAGTCGTTAAAGGTACATATGGAGGCACACCAGCCTGAGATCAGTTGAAAATTCATTTCTTCACAGTAATTAAGTAATAAAAACAATCAAATTAAATTACTCAAACTTTTGATGCATTACATAATGACTAGAGATCATTCCTCTGCATAAAGTATAAGTAATTAATGGGTGAGATGAAATCGTTATGAGCTTCTGGTTATTAAATTGTAACCTCTCGCCATAAAAGAACTCGATTTTTCTTTCTCTCCCTTCTGTGAACTTGATATACGCGCGCATACTTCTGAGCATCGCCTAGCATGAAATGTAGTTTTTTCCAGGATATTTAACATTAAGACACAGTTAAAATTAATTCTACACTCACTTTCATTAAAAAGGAACCAACAACTGATAAATGGTATAGCAGTAGCGAGTGGTGACTGTAAATCTGGTTTTGGGTGGTTGGGGTGCGGTGGGGAGGAGAGCTGTGATGCTATTGTCAGAGGGGGCGGATGGGTGAAGATGGATTTGGAGGGGAGGGTAGGCGAGGGGACAATTTTAAACCCCAACACTGATTAGTTGAGATGAGAGCCAGCCCGCGTGTCCTTGCGGTGACATTCAGGAGCTGATATTTGTTTGGCTTTAAATAATGCCCTGGACAGTCGCGGAGAGTGATGGCCAGAGCAGGCTGACATTGCGCCTGGGCCAAGGTGACTGACTCCAGGCTCTCTCTCTCTCTCTCTCTCTCTCTCTCTCGCTCTCCCTCTCTTTCTTTTTCTCTCTCTCAGCCCTGTCAATACACATTCAACAGCCTGACGGGCCTTCCTCTGGATCATTGTGCTGACACTGCCGTGTCTTCATCACCACCTGCCATTTCACTTCAAGATCCACTCCGAGCACAGGCTTCACTCAAACCAGGGCTATACGATAGAGAGAAAAAAAATCACATTGAAACTCTGTTCCTACACATCCTAATATGCCATGCGTGATGGAGTTAAAATTGCTCTACATTTCTGCCTGCAGGCAAAATCATTTACATGTGCTGGATCGTGACTCTCGATTCTTCAGCATATTCACAGAACATCTCAGAGAATCTGATTGGTCAGGATGCTCACAGTAAACTGTTCACGCTATTGGACATGTTTTACACAATGCTGTCAAAAATCTGCTTAATAATATGTATTTTATGTAAAGGTTAGGTTTGGTATATAATTCAGTTTACGATGCTGTGCAGCTGAGCTAGTCTGTTTTGTAACTTATACTAACTAGTCATGGAACAACACATTTGCCACTATGTCAATATTACTTTGTTAATATTAAGACACCTCTTTCCAAGGAATACATATCATTTGAAATCTTACAGTATTTTGAATAATGTATTTTGAATTATGTTATTTTAGCAGTTTTCTGATTGGTCAGAGGGCTCATTTGCATGTGTCAGTCTGCTGAGATATCAGTACTGCACGAGCTGATATTAAAGTGACAAATAACAAGAATTATATTTTTATCATTTAAGTTATTTTACATTAGAAAGATGGACAAATCTGCAGAAAACTTTTAAATGATTGAAAGTATCCAGGATAAAGTCAGAAAAGTGATTATCAAATCTCAATTTGATACAAATGAATGTGGATAGATTATTTTAGTATGTTATTTTTTGCAGTATTGAATTAAACATGTAAAAATAATTTTCTTGAATGTTAAAAAAACTATTATTCTAACAATTATTAACATTTTTATTGCATAGAGTGTAACAAAACTGACATGGAAAAAAAACATTTGTATTACACAAAACAAACATACATACATACACACACACACACACACACACACACACACACACACACACACACACACACACACACACAAAAGCAGTACAAGGGCAGTGCTTTCACACAGCTTTTGCCATTTCATCCAGTGAACTGTGTCCCAGACTGCACTTTACGTTGTCAAAGAAGGACCTTGCTTAGAGTTCTCAGAGGAAGTTCATAACTCATAATTTCTGGCAAACTGTGCTATTGTTGGAAAGGCAGAATGACTAGAATTTCCCAGCCTGAAGCTGATGATATGGTGTTGATTAAGCCAGGGCTAGTCTAACCCCGCTGAGGACTGCCAATGGAGTATGATCCCTGTAATTATCGCCTCTCATGGAGTGATTTACTCTTATGGGAGCTTGATGCATCTTCCCAGAGAAATTACTGACTGTACATGAAGTACCCAATTTTCCACACTGACCCCTTTTAATTGGGCCCATTTTGGTGACACTGTGATTTACAGTGGGAGTCGCAGCGGATGACACAGGCCGCACTACTCAGACAGCGCTCCTCCTCTGCCGAATAAGGCCACGAACCCTGGCCCCACTACTCAGAGTACCATTCATTTACATTTACTCACTCTGTCAGTGCACACCCTCATGCGGAGTGACGCGGCCAGTCAGAGTGCATTTAGCCCTCTCTCTCTCTTGCTGCCATGAAGGGCAGAAGAAGAGAATGGTCACTCATGCATCTGAGCGCAAAGTGTCACTGTCACCAAATGTCACAATGGATGGTATGGCCAGGCAGGATGGGCTGGAAGTTTCACATTTAGGGTGTCAAAGTGTCAATAGAGGGTGTGAAGTAAACAATACACCCTATCTGAAGCGCTAACACTGAGAAAACAAGGAAAGACCCCTGAGAGGAGGCGCTTTGATGGATATGAATGTTGTTAACGACAAGGCGGCCTCAGTTCGGGTACAAAAATATGTCTGTTTTCACACTTATTAACAAAAAACACACATGCAGCCAACTATTCTCATTGTTCCATTTGTTTCCTAATAAACTGCTGTTGACAGTAGCACCCTGTCACAGTGAAAAAAATGTGTGTGAGTGAAGAGTAAAGTACACTCTGCAGTATCTCTGTGTTTGTCAAATAGGAGTTGAAGCATTGATTTTTCTAATTTATCTTGTTTCTGTGTGAGATACCCTCTCCCTCTCTCTCTTTCTATCTCTCTCTCTCTCTCTCTCTCACACACACACACATTCTGGATTGACTTAGAAGCTGACACACTGTGAGAGACTACAGATCCCTCTTACCCTAGCCTCAGGGGAAATGCAATTATTTTACTGTTTGATGAGGAGGAAAAAAACAGCCATGTTCCTTTATCAGGCAAATAATAACAGAAGTGTCATATCCTGTCTGAACAGACGTGGGGTTTTATCTGATACTGAATTATAAAGCATTGTCCCATAGTAGCACAGCGCGACTTCTCTTTGAGTGTTTCACTTTGTAGTTAAAATGCAATCCGTATTGACATCTCCCTTGCACCCTCTCTAATGAAGCTGCCAATCTGGTCCCGGACCCTTCTTCTAAAACGCTGCAAATATCCCTACAGAGTGTACCATTATATTAACATGCCATGTGCCGCCTCTACGGCGCCTACCAAAAAACATCACAAGAACTAAAGAAGCATTTAAATAACAGCGGCAGATATGATTGTGTAGATAGCATCAGAGTTCACTCATCAGTGATCACGTCGTATACACATCAATTATCACAGTTTAGCTATGTTCATTTAATACTTTGAAGTGTGTGCCGCCGAGTGCATGATTTCAGTCCCTTCCAGTGTTATCCTATTGTCAAGCTATGTGTTACATATCCTTTATTTAAAGCAATGTATGACAGGTGGGCAGACACGTTAATGACTGCAGAGCAGTGTGTTCTAAATGATCTTCACACATGATTGACATTCCACTCCCACCTCACCCCCCCCCCCTTGTTTATGTTCGCTGCTGCTGCTGCTGTTGATGAATCTCCATAAATAGGTAAGTGCTGCAAGTTATGTTATGAGCTGATGGAAACGTGTAATCACATTAATTTACGTGAATGACAACATAATTATTTATTTCTTGTCTGTCATGTTGCATGTCGTCGCATAAGTCTTCGTCTCCTCTGAAAAGTAGCTTTTTTTTGGGTAGCAGCTGTCAAAAAAACTCACTTCAAACCTACGAAACTTAATCAAATCATGTTTATTTCCTCTCTCTTTAATCAAAAGATGTGTGTCCACTTTTAGAAATCACTTTCTGGCCTATTACCCCAAAAACATGTTTGAAATATGACGTTTACTGTGTGTTAAAAATGGTTCTGAGCTGCAGTGGCCCAGGTCCTTCATGCCCATAGTAGTGCGTATTCAATATGCACATGAAGTTAGTAAATTTATGGCTTTAATTTCCCCTGAAACATGCCCGGCCTGCAGGTGCTGCGGTGGCGTGGCTGTAGGCAGGGGTCACTCTGATTAATGGCCGTCCTTTCACAGGGAATGACAAAACCCCTGAAATGTTGTCATCAGGAGTCCAGCTCCTCTTTGTTCCTCCCCAGCAGCTGTGACAGCCTGGCAAATCAGGACTTTTCCAGGCTTAAATCTGCCAAACTCGCAGACAAAACACAGCCATCATCAGCTGAACAAATACTGCGGCCCCGCTCCCCTGGCCTTGCACAGCGCCGAGATTACTCACTGTCTTCAGTGCTTATAATTATCCATAAGTGGCAAATAGTAGGCGCAGGCCGTGTAGAAATTGTTTCATTATGCTTAATTAACACCTACTTGATTGTGGCTAATTACTATTGTTTGATGATATAGGAGCAAAGTTGTCAGTCTCCAGACATGGAGAAGCCATCTGGATCACTGATAACCATATGCTGATGCTTTGCTGCTGCTTGAGCTGTCAGAGGCCCACAGACAGGCAGGTGTCTCCACGGCATGATCCTTGCCATCAGCAATCAGTAAACACTGACACACAAACACCTATAGAGTGTGTGCAGGAATGTGTACTGCATCTGATTGTGAGGGCTGTGTGTGAGTGTGTAAAACAAAAAAGTGTTATTAAATTCATACATTAACATATCAGGATAAGAATTAAAGTAACTGAAGTGAGTATAACTGGGATAATGTGATACAGAAGCCATCCCATCAAGCACAAGATAAAAAACACTGACAGTAATTTAAATTATCTTGAGGTGGGATTAAGCAGCAAGTGAACAGGCAGTTCTTGGAGTTTATGTGTTGGGATCAGGAGAAATGTGTAAGAGTCTGATTAACTTCGATAAGGGCCAAATTGTGATGGCCTTTGATGATCATGTGACCAGGTGGGTGTGCATGTCGGACTACCCTGGGGAAAACATGGCATCAGATGGCATTATGGGGCAGAGGTTTTCCAGTAGAGGCAGTGTGATGCTCTGGGCAATGCTCTACTGGGAAATCGTGGGTGCTGGCATTAATGTAGATGTTACTTTGACACATACTACTTACCTAACCATTGTTGCTGACCTAGTACACCACTTCATGGCTGCAGTATTCCCTAATGACCTCTTTCAGCTCCGACACAGTGCAAAACTAGTCTGAGGAACATAAGAAATGGTTCATAAGAAGATAAGAAAGGGACTTGGTCTGCAAATTTCCAGGATATCAATCCGATCAAGCAACTGTCGGATGTGCTGAATAAGCTTATCTGGTTTTACAGGACTTAAAGGATCTACTGCTGATGTTTTGGTGCCAGATACCACAGCACACCTTCAGAGGTCTGGTAGAGTCTATGGTTTGGTGGAATCCTTGCCTCAATGGGTCAGAGGCATGTGGCAGACTAGGTAGATTGTTTTAATGTTATGGCTGGTTGGTCTATATTCCCATACATGTTTTGCTGAAAGATATGCATCACCCAGATGGTTCTAAAGTTTGAAGAATGCTCTAATTAAATGTCTTAGACCTTTGCAATTATTGAGTACATTAAAGCTGCTAAAGCTCTGCAGAGACAATTGTTCTCAAAGTCATAACTATTAAGCTAGCAGTAGCAGAAGGTCTTTACGAGGGCTTGTAGTTGTTGAACTGAAACTTTGATTTTGCTTGAAAGGCAAAGCAGGAGTTGTTAGGACACAGCCCGCATGCCACAGAGCCTAAGAAATCATTTTAAACTGCAGGCACCCTGCCGTAAACAAAAGAAATGATCCCCTGCCTGTAATGTCTGTCTGTCCTTGTTAATTAGCTGTACACACTATGCGAAATTAGCTATGAAGGCACAACACCAAGATAAATAGTTCCTTGTTTGAATGAATAAAGTAAAGATTCAGTGTGTGTATAGCATTTGTCATGTTTAATTGCTAGATCAATTAAAGTTGTGGGTAATGGTGATTTATAAAGCTTTCTGTGTAATTTGATATTCATTAACTCAGCCAGACTCGTGGTATCAGCTTGTTAATTGTGTTTCCTTTTTCTTGAAGGGAGGCTTGAAAATGCGGTTGGCACAAAGTTTACTAATTTTGCTAATACTGATATATAGCATTGCAGAAAAAGCTGCACAATACCCACCTCACTCCTCTGCCTTCACAAAACTTTCTAGGAACTCTCTTAAACTTTAAGTGTAAACGTCCACTGGCACAAAACCCGCCTTGCTTAGAGCTAACGTTGTGGTCAGTAGTATTTTTTGAAAGCAAACGAACTGTCCCATGATTGTTCTTTGGTTACATTTTCAGATTTAACTTTCTATGGTGTTGATATACAAATAGAAGTTCTTGTTATAGAGTTAAGTGAACTATCTGAATAGGCTTTGTCGTGTTTGTTCATTTCTCTCAATCTTCTGTTTATGACTTTTGCGAACTCTAACATTGAGTTTTAAATGGTCATTTAGCTCAGAACATTTTCAGAACATCCATAGAACATTTAAATAATAATTATAACAATAATGAGAAGAAGAATAATAGATAAATAATAATAATTAGCATTTTGGGATATAAGGTTTTTTTTTTTATGAATAATTGCTAATGTGTAAGTAGTGGTGGGTGGCAACGCAATATCACAATATTTCAACAAATGTTCACAATACACATTATAGAGACGCCACAATTTGTTTTCTGATATATTTTAAATGAAAAAAGCCACATTTAAATAATGGTATCAAAAAATGTGAATGAACACTACACCAAATTCCTTTAAACTAGTTATGATGTTTTTTCAGTTAAAGCAGGTACAATTTATACTGAGTGGAGGCATTTGGAAATGCCTTAACAAACACATTGACACACATTAAATCAAAACTGTATTAAAATTGTAGTGGTCAGTTCCTTATATTCTAACATTAGTTTTTTTTCTTACCACATAAATAATGTATACATTTGTGTTCATGTAAACAAAAACTCACTCTTTTTCTCTTTGTGATACTGATGATTTTTTGTCTTACAGCACAGAACCACATGTTGTTGTTATCATATATTGTTTCAACAGAAATGTGTGGATATATGTGCATGTACGCCACAGTCATGGCTTACATGTTTGCCCCTTGTGTAAGATGTGCAATGCAATGATGCTCTCCCAGTAGAAACAAAACATCAGCTGCATCCTTACAATCACCCAATGCCCTAATTCAGAGCATCTTAAGTGGCTGGGATAAATTAGAGCACATATATTGGGTGCATTTAACTGCAAGAGCATGCAAAGTGAATGAACAGCTTCAAGTGACAGCTCCTAGGAGCATGGCTGCATATTGCTCAGAGAGACTTTGTGGTCAAATGAGAGGCTGTGTGATTTGGGTGGCATAATGTAAACACTTCATTATGCACATGCAAGTCACACAGGCTGAGCACACCAGACAGGAATGATTGGAGGACGCTGCGGTGACATGGCCTGCTTTCCCTCCACAGGACAAAGATTTAGGCCAAGTGGAAGTGCACTAAATGACTCAATAGCACAGCAGAATTTCCTCTCAAACCGGAAAGTTCCTTATTCATTTCCTTAGATTATCATCACATTTGTGTCACCAGCCGAAGAGCTTTATTGACTTACGGAGATGTGGTGCCTTCACTGTGGTTTGTCGTTATTTGGCGTGTTGACATATTCATGTGTGTCTCCACTAATGCTTCCAAATTACTCCGTCCGTGGACGTCACAATCGAACAGATAATTTTAATAAGATTCGGCTTGACTTTTCATTCAGCACTCCTCTCCCACTTTATGGAATACAAATTGTAACCTGTTTTTAAAGCCACGCGAGGCGCTGAACTTTAATAGAATTTGACAACATCATATTAGGCACAACAACTACGCATAATGTACCGAAAAATTGGACGTGAAATTGGAAACATAGCGGAGAACAAAGTGAATTTACATGGTTTGGTAGGTTGGATGTCTGATATCATATTCTCTCATGCAGGCACTCTGGGGGGAGCAGAAAAAAGGCTAGGGGCTTTAACAATGGATATCAGCAGAAAGTGCTTTTAAAGTTAAGGCTGATGGATGGCTTGTCAAAAAAAATAATTGCACTGGTTGGAAAGTGGGGCTGTGTGTTGAGGAGGGGGGAGTGCGGGATATACAGAGAGGATGATGGGAAGTGACAGTGGTCTGTCAAGAAGCAGTGGCTGCCCAGAGAAGTGTGAAGCCCGAGCTATAAGGTGGCAGAATAGAACAGGCTGTCAGGGCGGGAAAGTGGCTTTAATACGCCGAAAAGCAAAGGAATCCGCCTGTCAGCGCTGCTCAGCCAAGCCGAAACACGGAGAAGAAAAACGGCGGGAAAAGGTAGAGATGGGAAAAAAACAGGAAACACCACAGCATGGAGTGTGTACCTGTGTCAGTGAACGAAATAGTGGGGTGTTTGAGTGAGTATGTCAAGAATAAAAGCAAGTGTGTAGGACACAGTGGGGGCCGCTGCCTTCCGTCCAGTCTTTCTCTTGCCAGGGTGATCAGAGTCATCAGACTGGCCGTTTTCGGTGAACAATGAAGACTCGTTGATGCAGTAGACAGTTTTTCTTCATCTGCGTGCTCCTCCTCCTCTTTCTCCTCCTCTGCCTCCTCCTCCTCAGTGTACATGTGGAGTAATGAAAGCAGAATATATGAGGACACATATGAGTGTCGTTTTGTATTTTCTGATCTCTCTTGAAGGCTCATTACAAAGATGGGACAGCTTTACAATTATACAGGCCAGGTTCCAAAGGCATTTACATGAATTGGTGGAATAAATTCAGTAATGCTTGTCTGCATAGCCTTGACCTTGGGTGAAAGGCACTCTAGTTTAATTCATCAGTGTGCTGCTGCTGAAGGGCTGATGTGCTAGTTGTACCTGTATAGAACATACTGTGTGGTCCAGCAGACTTTACTCTTAGGTTTGTACTCTTTATTATGGACTGAAAATTTTACACCTGTCTAGAGCAGTCATTCTAAAACTGATCCATATGGGATCCTTTGGCAGCCCACATCCCTCCATCCTTATGAGTTTAGACTGAAGGACTGATTTGAGAAATTGCAGGTCATCCCATGCTAGCAGTGAATGGCTGTTACAGTCTGATATTAACCCAATAAGTCTGTGTGTTTTTGCTGTCATTTTGCTACATCATTTAAATGTAATCAACTATGTAATCATTTACATTTACACTCAATTGACATTGTGTATTGTTATATTTGAACTTCTGGCACTTTTATCTTTGTTTTGATGTCAATAAAACAAAACACATTTTTGATTGTCGTTCATTTTCATTTCACATAACATGATAAAGCAGGAGGAGAGTACATTGTAAATACCCATTTTGACTAGACAGTGGTGAGGATCAGCATTGTTTTGAAGGTTGGCTGGCAATTCTGTATGTTTATGTGAAATGTTTAGGGTTTTAACAAATGTTTTCAGGTAGCAAGTTTTCAAGTCCATTATAGGAGGTTCATTGTTCATTGGAATCAGTCAGTAATTCCAGTAAACTGCCACATGCTAGTGGTTTTATACAGTACAGCAGTGACTGTAAACTGTGTGCTCTCGGTATGTAACTCAACACATAAAAGGATGGTAGTACTTGAGTGTCATGCTCAGATTCATTGTACCTCAGACCCATTGCACAAATCAATAGTGAGGAAGAAAATACAAGCCTACCTAAAACAGACAGCTGTGTCGTTTTGTCTTAAATGTGAAAAAGCTGAGAATGGAACTTGAGAGTATTTCCCCCTTTTCTGAACATCAATGAGAACAGATCTTCTCATTTCCCCGGCCCGCCTTATGTGTGATAGATCAAAATCCATGATCTGTGTCCTCACATTCATAAGCAATTAGGCCTGCCATAATTTATTCTCCATTAAAAAGATAATTAAAGTCCTCTGTAGTTTCTTTGAAAGTTAAATTATAGTGTAATTTTCCACAAATATAAACCGCAAGATTTAAAGGGCCACTAAGCATTCACATCATGAAATTAGTTATTCAGAGAACTTATCATTACGGATGATAATATAATGATATGTACAGTCATGAACTTTTTACTGTGTCATTGCCACTAGAGCATACTTAAAGAGCAATTGCTCTAGAAGCTAAAATTGTGATCCTAATGAGAATATTATGAGGCCGTCTTAAAGCTGTCATGCTCATGCCTTAGCTATGGAGTTTTCAAGTGCGCTGACAAGGTGATATCTGCGTGAAGAGGAAGAGTGATTCTAATGACAGGCAAGAACTGATCACACTGGCATGCAGATGCACACATACCGAGCCAGCACTTGCTATAATAACACGATTGTAATGAGAAAGTTTGCATGGATCAAGGTTTCTCATCACATTTTATGAAATAATAATAGGAAAGGGTGCTCTCTGACACGCGGAGAGTGCTGGCAGGGAAAGTGAGTCCACTTCTGATTGGTGCTGTGATGTATGGACTGTCCTAACAAAGGAGGGAGTGCTTGCAGGAGCCAGGCAGCTCTAATGGTTGGAGAGAGAGAGAGAGAGAGAGGGAGGGAGGTAGAGAGAGAGAGAGAGAGAGAGAAGGAGAAGGAGAGAGAGCAGGCCTCATTTAGAACAGGAAGGCTGTTTGCCCTGCCAATATGACACAGGGGGAGTGGACAGTCATTGATCTACAGCCACAAATGACAGCTGAGAATTCAGCAATAATCATGACAAACGAGTGGAAGGGCCACGGGATGGAGGGAGAAAATGTCAATACTTCCAGCCCAAAAAAGGAAGTCCAAGGTCACAGGGATAGGGTGCTACATGTCCCTTTCTCCTTAAGGTTTCTGAGAGATCAAGAGAGAGAGAAATCTAGTCTGTTTATTGTAATATCTAGGAAATGTGTGCTCAGTATCTGGGATAGGTGTATATCTAGAACCGTGAGAACCAAATGTAGGATGGACATTGGAATCTCTATGGATGAGTAGAAATCTCTGGTTGTGGGCGTCTTTCAGTCACTCACAAATGTGTAGATGTTTTTTTTGGTTTGTTTGTTTATATCTTGTTTTCTATTGTTAATTTTCTTTTAGATTGTTTCAGTGTGAGGAACTTAGGATATTTTCTTAAAAGCACTGTCTGGAGCATTTTAAGAACACTCAAACTACCCATAATATTGCTTCCATTCCTGAATACTTCAGTCTAGGCTTTTCTTTACTTCCTTCAGCTTTGTAACATGTTCATAACCATTGTGTAGCTATTTCTCATAGGATTTACAGTTAAACATGTTCTTGCAGCTCAGGAAAAATATTTAGCACTTACATGGGCAGATTTAATTTTATACCTGTCATGGTAGAAATGACTGAAACAGTCTGAAATGGTTCTATTCAATTTAAACGCTTATGCTCAAGGCAAATGCTTCATGCCTCAAATTCAGTTTGGTATGAATAGTCCTGTCAGAATGACCTGCTTCTGCCTAACAACTATCAAGTAGAATCAGGAGACATACTATTTTTTTAATGTATTTTGTGTGCCAGCCAGTTTTTGGGTGGGCCTAGCAGTCAGACTGGGTAGGCATGATCACCTCAAGGCCACCCATAGAGACAGGCCTGTGTTCATCTCGTTGTGAGAAAACTCTAGCCAAAAACATATCATCAAATACCTATTCTTCACTTTAATTTACATTAAACAAGAAGATTTTATTTCCAATCATTTTGGACCAGTTCTGGCTTACAGTATATTAAATAATGTAAGACGGCTGTGTTGTTTTGTCTTCAATGTGAAAAACGCTAAGTCCTTTAATTGTTTTTAGATCATTTGGTCCATTTCTCTACCTCTCTGTGGCTGCTACCCAGCTTATATAAAATACACACACAAACACACACACACACACACACACACACACACACACACACACACACACACACACACACACATATATATATGTATCAAATTGAGTAGTTCTAAAATATTAGCCAGCAGAAGAGAAAGTGCCTGTTGGATGTCCATTTATTTTGTATTCAGCACAGTCATTGAAGGAGAAACATTTCTCTTTGTAGATTGGAGTGAAACAATAATGATTAAATTGCTTGTGCAAATCAATGTGGCTGTGTGATAAGCTCTGATCGGTAATGGCCTGTGTGTTCTTGCTGGAGGACTGCAGCAGCAGCAGCAGTAGCAACAGCAGGCACCCGGCAAGCATCGCCTCACTGGATGAGGCATTTTCTAATCAGCTTTATCACTCATATCAGAATTTATCTTATTTGAGGAAAATGCCAATATATTAGCCCGGCGTCTATGATACACAAGGTGACCCTGCTGACTTAATGACATAATACATTATCCTTAATGAAGTCAATATCTTGTCTTTTAGCTGTCTGTCTATTGGGGCGATTAATTGCAGTGTCATTAAAGTTAGCTCTCTTTTCATTTGAGCCTGGCAAGTGGCATAAAACTAATGTTCTTAGTTATCAGCCACTGAAATAGAATGGAAGGTGGAGGAAATTGCACAGCAGGCAAAGGGGGGATCGCACGGCCCACCGGACGAATGCTTTCAGGGACTGTTTACACAGACGAATGCGGCATAGCACAGCAGGAAAGTGACTATATAAGCGAATTACAGTAAATCATCTATAGGGTTATTTAGTGTGACCCATAGCCACATGTTTTAGGCCGGTGAATAGTGCTCAGAAGGAGAATAATATGCTGTGTTCTGCGTCGTGGACCTCAGCATGCATGCTTACACTTAGTATACACCTAGTTAATGTAACCTAGAAAGAGTGTAGGACTATATGTAAAGAATATTCGTCTTGGCAGCTGATGGTGCGTTTTCAAGGTCGATGCTGCAGCGCTCCATCATGCGAGTTGATTGACAGACTTTGGAGGTGGTGGGTATGAAAAATGGCACTTGGCTGTGAGTGTGTGTGTTAAAGAGAAGCCATGCTGCTAGCATCTCACTCCTAAAGTCACACCAGACTGACAGCACAGGACCCTATATTAATCTCAGCATGGTGACGACTGCCCCAGGCCGCAAAATGGCACTGAGTGATCAAAACAAATCAAAACTCACATGTTACGCTGTCATTGGATTGCACACTCTTGAATCATGGTGTTTATCTCACCAGCTATGTGCAACACTGTTGACCCTTTCAAGCATCACCATGGAAAGTGTTGTTTTAGTGATTAAAACTCTATGAGCATTTAACATCCGTGCAGAAAGTCAACTCTTCTTTAGTAAGAGGAGTTATAACATATTCCCTACTGTCAAATAGATAAAACCTAACACCATGGTGACAAAGTAGCAAAGTCATCTCTCATAGCCATGTCAATGGTGCTGATTTTGGCACCTGTGGAGAAGTGACATTGAGCAGACAAGAAGAGGAGGGCAGAGGAGAGCATGGAAAAGAGGAAGATGGGGTCCCTTTCCCCCCTGCCCTCGGATTCCCCCCTACCTTCCCCCCACCCTTGCAGTGAAACAAGCAGACTGGATAGGGGTAATTTACAACGTGTTATCTTTGTCTATAGCAGGGAGATGATATGAAGTAAATCAAGGTAGGAGTAATGAAAGACTGAGAATTTATTCCTGCAAGCACATTTTAAGCGTAGTATCCGTTATGGTGGCAGTGCCTGAACAGGCCAGAATTAGACGAGGTTAGGGTGGGGTAGGGAGGGGGATGAAGGGCAATAAAGCTGCAGCAGGGCCCCCATGTTAATGCTGTCTGTCTAGGGTTAGTAATTGGGTTGCACTGATGAGTTGCGCTGGAAGACAAAGTGTAAATCCAAGCAGCCGCTGTAAATCTGGCATTGTTGGAACAAGGTGCAATCCCAACAAATATTGATCCTGCCTAGGGGCTGTTGCAGGGTGAGAGAGCTGTCGCTGGCTGTGTAGCTCCAATTACTTTAGTCAAACTAGCGCCACGGCGTGGGGCCCTCACCCTCAGCTCATCCTGTGTGTTCTCCCGCTGCTTGGGCCTGTCTACAACAGCTGAGCCTGGCCTTCCGTATAGCAAACAACACTGAAGGTCGGCGGATGGTGGTCTGAGTTTTGACGGGCCAGGAATGACAGGGTAGTTTTATTTCTGTGGTTTGAAAGCTACTATGTTTAGCTGTGAGTGAATGTGAACGACATCTGTCATCCCTTATTATGCTGTCATTTTCTATAACTTGCTCTTCATATCCCCGAAGTGTCCATTAACACCAGGCCACTGCCCTCAGTCTAAGCCTTTTCCATACAAAGGCAACGCACATATAGGCACTTCTAGAAACAGCACAATCCTGTCCAAAAAGCAACACATTAGATTTAACCTTTTGCTTTGAAACTGCCTTTCAGTCTTTGTTAGCAGCGTGCCAGCGTCTGCGTGTGTGTGATGAAGTCAGACAGCTTATCGTTGCAGATTTCCTATCTGGTTTGACAAGCTGGTGGCAGGAAGTGCTCCCTGCCTCCAAAGCCAGCGCTGGTGTTGGCCGTCAGTGACAGCCTGCGTCCTGCTCGGCGATGAATATGTTAATGTGAAGGGATGTAGCTTTTCATTAGATGAAACCGTAGCCCTCTCTCCTTCACTGAGCAGCATGTGCGGATTTCATGAGGGGAACGGTTTGAGGAGTAATTTAGAAAGTTCCGGTGACGTGCGGTAGAAATGTAGCCTGAGTGTGTTTGACAAATGGAAAAGGTCACGTCTGTTTCAGTCGCAGTCACCTGGTCCTCTCCTCCCCACCTGTCTGTCCAGCAGAATTATCCTCAGACCTTTTAGACATGTGCTACACAGGTTAACCTTACATTGCAAACCTCAAATACTCAAACTGCACAGCCTAAAGGTACCACCCTGCATAACACTCTACAGCAAAGAGTGGGCAAGAGTGAAAAGAACTCACATTACATTTGTATATTTCAATAGATCATTTGGAAACCTAAGTATTCACAAATGGGAAGGTTGTTTCATTCATTATCTATTATGTAGGCATTCAGTAAGATCAATACATCCAAGGAAAGGTAGTGTGTAAATGTTAGGTTTGAATGGAAAAAAATCTGTCATAGACTCTAGATCTTTGGTGATATCACACATTGGCAAGGATTACAATTTTCTTCAGTCCTAGCTGTATCTGAGGAGCCTAACCTTTTAGTTTATAACTCACATAAAGAACACATAGAATGCAAAACTCACATAAAGGGATTCTTTATGTGAGTTTTGCATTCTATGTGACCTTCCCTAGCCAGCTATCCAACTGTGCTACCTCTACCTATGAAGCTAAAACACAATGCATATCGGCTGCTAGTAGGCCAGTGGCTGCAATGTGCTTCCTGTTTCCTGTGTCCATCTGGGATAGGAAGAGGCTGGTGAGGTACTACGATGGCTGACTCTTGGCATAAGATTAAGCAGCACGCTCTAGAGATCATTAATAACACTCATATTTTGGAATAGTTCAGTGCTTACGGAACCAGGTGCATTTAATCTCTTTTGAGAGGGGGGGAAAGAGAGACAGGAAAAAAAGAAAAGAAAAGTAAGGTCAACAGGGAGAAGCTCATCCATTTCTTCTCCATGCTGCTGAGAGTGATAGGCCCAGGTTTTCCAAGGTAGTGCATTTGTCTGTCAGAAGTGCTGGCTGGCACAGTGATTTAGTTTGTGTCAGATGATGCTCGTGTCCGGCTGAAGCTCCTGCCTGGCTGGATATGGGGAAATTTGTTACTTTTAGCTTTGACAGGGAGATAATTGCTGATGGTTAACAGAACTGTGTGGAATCCAAAGGGTTTTCTGGGAATAGAGCGAGTAATAGAAAATACAGCCGGAACTTAAGCTCTTCTTTCCACGAGCCTCGTCTTTCTGTGTCATATAGCCTGGCTAACTCTACCTCCTGCCTGGTTGAATGAGACACTTAACCAGCCGATGGCTGCAGCGGAGATTAAATTCTAAATTACTTTACTGAAAGACAACAGTTAGGACATTTAGGGCAGGCCTGCTCTCACCCACGGCCTTAATTAGGCTAAAAACACCTCCAAATTGCTGACTCTCCTCCACCCCTTTGGGCTCCCTGTCCATACCCTCTCACATGTCCACCCTGGCTGCCTTGTCTGAGCTTAGGATGCCTTTGAGTGCTTGGATCAGGCCTGCTGTCATTCAGCCGTCTGAGTTGCCAGCGCTATATCACAGGAGGAGTTAAAGAGGAGGCGGAACCGAGCTGTGATGTGATGGGCTGAAGGGCAGTAATTGACAGGTTAAGCCTCGACTTAATTGTCTGCCCCTCCTCACATTTCAGCAGAGTCTAAAGGCCTGTAATAGGGCAGGTTAAAGAACACAACTCTATAGGCAAAGCCTTATTGCTTCTAGTTGCTGTATTGTATGTCATGTAAAGGGTAATTTTCAGAGAAACTGTCCCATAGATTTCTTGTACTTTTAATCCCTGAGGCCCCCTTCTGATTTTTGTGTGCAAGTATTTACACAAACACATTTTTTTTATTTGTGCTTTTTTGTTACTGTGCTCTTAAGAGTTACATAAACAGTCTATATTCTGACGACCTTTTATTATTCAAAAAGCAGTTTGAGTAGATTAATGCACGTTAATTCTTGGTTTAAAAGAAGTCAGTGTGAGTTTTTCCATTTTAATTTTGCATAACTGGATATCAAAATGAGTGGATAACACATTTTGATTTAACTTTAATGCTTCCATATTACCATAAACTCCTTCACTTCAAATGAGCAATGAAACATGATATGGGCCCTTTTTTTTTAGACCTGGTCAGACTTGCTGATGCTATTATAATAAATATCAGGTTGTTGTCTTAACAGAAACTAGTAATTTTCGAACGAGGCAGTGAATCCACTTCTCTTTTCTGACAGATAATTCTCCTTGAAGAAAAAAGGCACTGCCACTCTCATTCGACCCTGCATCATATTCTTATTTTGGGAGTGACAATGAGAGTAATAGGAAATATTGATTGGCAGGGCAGTTAAGTTGTCACTGCAGCCATTTAATATGTCAGGAGGAGCTGTTAAATTGTCAAAAAAAAAAAAAAATCACTGGAGGACTCTTTTCGTGCCTGCTACCACTCTACAAAAATGTTCCACATTTAAATTGGTGGGGAGTCTTTTTTGTAGGCCTTTTTCTGCAAAATCAAGCATACCTGTTGGTCAGATTGGAGCAACTGGCAATTATATATTTTCTTTAAAGGTTGTTATTGGAAGGCAATTTTCCCACCAAAGTGTGGAGCATGTTTGTGTGGAAATATTAGCAGTGAGAGTGGCTACATGTGTGCGCTGGCTATGTCAACTCATAAAAATATCAGTCTGATGAAGCATGGTCTATGTGGTCTCTTCTGGAGAGTAGACTGTTGAGGGATGCATATGCACAAGTGTGTATGCATGTGTATGTGTGTGTGTGTATATACGTTCAACGTTTGGCTCTGGTGGCAGGGAGGCCATACATTTGCGTGGGTGGTAAGGAGCCCCAGGCGTGCTGGCAACCAGTTAAACTACAAATGGCCATCTGTAGCCAAGCAAGTTGAGCCAGTGGCTGCTTACTGGGCAGAGTGAGGCCCATTGTGGCTCTGTGCAAGGAAAGGGGAGTAGAGGCCAAGATCTACAATCGCAAACTTTAGAGAAACTGCTTCTGCTGCTGCTTCTTCTTGTCCACTGGCTGTTTGCTGAACCCTTTGTAACCTCAGCATGTATTGTGTGGACTGTGTGGATGATGCAATGATCAATACTCACTGGAAAGACTGGGGTGAGAGCAGAGACCTGCTTAATCAGTGGTTAGTGAGCAGAGGACTCTAATCGGTGTAAACAAAGCTTGACCTAACCTCTCTGTGGTGAGGGTCTTCACAGCATATCTGCCCACATTAATATTTAAACAAAAGCTGTGCTAACTGCATCGACAAAACTTAAAAATACATGAATGTCTAATTTGTAAAGCTCTAGCTCAATAATATCTCACACATGGAAGGGTCCTTTGGAGTGATGCTATAGAAGAAGCACCTTTGCTTTTAAAGAATCTTCTAAAAAGACATTTTAAATATATGACTATATAAAACTATACACCTAAACCACTAACCATTTGGTAGTGTTTAAGAGTGTATCTCATTAGAACTGTGACTGAAATAGGTCCATATGTCTTCAAGTTCTTCAGTCTGCTCACAAATCTCACTTGCTGCATAAATTAAACAATGAATCATTGATAGACATTGTTTAGAGATTAACTGTACTACACAGTGTGGGGGACTAGGCTGCTTATTTAATTCTTGTTCCATGTTTGCAGTACTGTACCAGTCAGTCTACTTTGAGCTTTTCAAAGAA
The DNA here is from genome assembly GCA_037577145.1 of Brachypetersius gabonensis. NCBI lineage: Eukaryota > Metazoa > Chordata > Actinopteri > Characiformes > Alestidae > Brachypetersius > Brachypetersius gabonensis. The sequence continues at coordinate 12,517,025 of JBBJLR010000153.1, forward strand.
AGTGGGGATGGTATTGTTTTATGTGTAGCTTCTTAAAGTGTGCAGTATTAGACTGTGTAACTGTTCAGTGTTGCTGTAGCCAATAGCCCAATTCAGTATTTTATTTTTTTACTTTTTTGGTAAGTACTGAAAACAGTCCATGTTACTGCAACGAGCATGCAAGTGGCACAAATAGCATAAATGTTCGCTTGGAAACACAACTGAATTTCTTTATGATGTAACCAGGACTAATAGAGTGTAAGAGACACTTGTTTATCTCTTGTGTTCTTGTTTTGCATAATTCATACAAACCAGGTTAATCAGCGGAAAGTGTAGACCGGCAGAATGTTTTTTTGGTCTCTCCCTTGATGCCAGCCTACAGAGAGTGACTAAAGAGACAGGTCGCATTAGGCAGCCAGAGCAGATGTGGAGACAGGGCAGTTAGACTGGGGGAATCTGGCAGGCTCGACTGGGCTGGGGTTTGGGGAATATAGCTCTATAATAGCTGCTCCTGGGTCAAGGAGCGCTCACTACCTCTGTCCTCCTGTGTGTTAACTAACACTCACCAGTTCCAGCACAGAAAGAGCCTTCACAACAGGAGCCTTTCTCCTTTAACCTTGATCCACCGAACATGCAGTCAACAACCAAACAGTGTATGTTTTTTTCCTTTTCTTTTGTCAACTCCCTTCAGAGTTAGCTGAGATAACACAAACCATCTTCATTTGGAAATCAGATCATAGTTTGTATAAAGTGCAAAACACATACATAAACACCTAAAAAAAATAGTTACGAAGGGTTCACGTGATCACCAGTTTTGGGTTTATACCATCAAAAGGTTCTTTAGGTAACCAAAAGTAGTTCTTCTATCTCATCACATGGAGACATTTTTTCTTTATAATTGTGGCAGTACAATCGATTTTTCTTAATTTAAGGCTTGTCTACTCTCAAAAATAAAGTATAGTTCTATTGTTCATTTCAGTCATCCTGTCCCATGGGGAAATGTTTGTGGCTGTACAGTTTTAAAATAATTATTTGTGTTCAGCATGATCACATTTGGAATATTTTTAATAATTCAGTGTGTCAACAGCCTATGCATAATTTAAAAAATATATATATAAATTAATATGCATACTATACTATACTTTTAAGGTACACAGGGGCACCTGGATACGGGTCTAGTCTAGAGACAATATCAAACAGTGTAGACAAGTTTGAGAAGGTGGGACTGGAAATTGAATTGAAAGTCAGATAATTAATGCTTAATATTGTGTGATATAAAATATATTTAAAAATCTAGACATTTGACCAGTTTTGTGAATTCACTTATAAAAACAGTAATATTTAAAAGAATGTTTTATTTTAAGAACAAAACTTTTTTTTAACTTTTCTATATTTGTTTGCATTTGCATTTGTTTTAATGTTATGTTGTATTTACAAACACAAACACGTTTATTGTTGAGATAAACCTTAAACACTTTATTGTTTTTGGAGGTCAAAACTGTACTTTTGATCAACAATGTACTGAACTGGATATTGGATACTGGATATGTGAGTGGATATTTTCTAAGCACTCTGTCTTTTTTACCCTATCATTTCTCTCTCTCTCTCTCTCTCTCTCTCTCTCTCTCTCTCTCTCTCTCTCTCTCTCTCTTTCTCTCTGGATGTTGAGAGTAAGAGAGTGTGTTTTCTCACTGTATGCATTTAGTGCACAGGATAAGGGTGTGTAGTCTTTGATCAGTGAGGTGTGTTGGAGGCCTTTCGTGTAAGCTGCTGTGTTAGACAGTGAGCTGTCCCTGTGCTTACTGCAGGAGACTGTGGCTGGGTTAGCACCATTAATGAAGGGTGCCTTTAAGAAGTCTCCAGCGAGCAGCCAGGCATTACAGATTAGGTCAGTGGAACGGCTAGCGGGTTGAGCATGATGGATGAGGGGCAGAATGAGTTTCTGCTGCGCAGTATTGTGAAATCTTTTCATTGTCACCGACGGGCCTATGAGGCTCTGACGAATGAGGGAGCAAGTGTCAGAAACGCCCTTCCCCTGCTCCCCGCTACGCCTTTAATATCTCCCTGAGCTGCCGCCAAAGTATTGATAAAAGTAAAGTTTAAAAATAGCCCCGGCAGCAAAGCGAGAGGATTCTGAGAGCTTGCAGAGATGATTAAACAAGGTTGTGGTTGTGCTCCTGCGAGCTTCATTTCTGTAAACACACCGGCACAAGCTACTGGACTTCCCGCTTTCAGAGAAAGAGAGAGAGAGAGAGAGAGAGAGAGAGTGATGGGGCGAGAGAGGGAGCCTCTTTATGGGAAATGTTTGTGACCGGGGTGACAGCTTGGCTTGATGGATGGGCTGCCTCCATCTGGTTGCAGTGCATGTAATAAATTTCCATGCTCATGTTTGACCTCTCTCACTTACCAGACACATCTTTCACTTTTGGGACGTCCAAGAGGGACTCACAATTATGAGGCGAGATGCCGCCAGGGCGCGGGGATAGTGCTGTTTATGGGCCCCAGCCCAAGGGCAAAGAGGCCGAAAAAATAGATAGCTGTAAACAATGCCTGGCGCTGCCAAGAGAATTCTTCTGCATTCAATAACCTTTCACACCTACTCAGCTCCCTGTGTGCCCACTAGCATCCTGTGCTACAGCACACGGACCTCGGCCACGTTCTTCTGGTTCCCACTCCCACTCATTGCTTAAGCTGTGCAACTGAACATGGGTCTACAGGACAAGCTCATGTTTTTGAACGATTTTGACTCATTCCAGTTAGTGATTTATTCATACTTCATCATCATTTAGGGGGACCATCTACTGTTTTGTTTTAGTTCCTACTTAAAGCATTTTAAAATGTGAATTTTAGCTTGCTTTACAGTCTGCCTAAATCGGAAATCATAATGCATTTTCCTTCTGCACTGTGACACAGGGTGACTCCCTGAGCTTGCCGACTGCCAGCAAATTCATTGTTGTATTCATTTTGATGTTTCTGGCCTAATGGTTTTTGAGAACTCTGAAAAATATATACATGTCTGTAACTTGTAATTCAGTAGAATAATGTTATGTATAATTGGGTGCTATATATAT
>JBBJLR010000153.1:12544946-12561193 GCA_037577145.1 Brachypetersius gabonensis
GTGTGTTTGTGCTTACCACACCTCTAGGGAATGGCAAGCTCACTTTTGCATTCTGCTAAACAAAGCAAGTGCAGACTCTATTATGGCATTAGCTTTACAGTTGAAAACTTTTCTCATTGCACACTTTACAGATGTTATGGATTATGATGGTGGAAACAGCCCCAAAAGCTGGAGTGAAATTTGCTTGGAGTGCTTAGAGGTCTGAGACTATTAGGGCCCAATCCCCTCATGTTGTTTGCGAATGTGATTCAGTGCTCTCCCTTGGCTGTGAATTTAACTGATTAAATCACAGAGTGCACGCAGCAGTGGTGACATGAAAACAACAATTAATAAGCAGCCCCCCCTGTGCCGTGTGAGCGCCTCTTAACCAAGCAGCTAATAACATTATACACGCCGCAAACTAGCCAAGGCAGACAGGTGGAGACGAGCAGGAGCCCAGGCACTCGTTTACAGAGCGAGGGAAATTAAAGCCATTACAGTGCACAAATAGAAAGGTACATGCCCAAACCCACGCAATGTGGTAAAAATGTGGCGGGAGAGATTTTTTTCCTCTTCAGTTTCAGGGTCTTTTATTCCCTTGTCGTTTTCCTCTTTGTTTTCTTCTTAGCTGACCTTTGTCTTCACCCCTGCAGGCCATTTACTGATCCTCAGCACAAAACGCTTTGCATTAACCTAGCTCTGCTGAGGATGACTGTATAAACTCTGATCATGTCCACAGTTTGGATAGATTTGTTCAGCACCGACACTGTCTTGTTGCAAAAGACAGGATTTGCATTAATAAGCTGCCCTAAGTTCACGTGAATGATGTTTACCTTTTATTCAGGATTTAAAGCAGACTGATAAAACCCAAGACCCATGCGGTCATAATAATATGAGTATTATATGTCTTTTAGTTGAAGAGGAAGCCCAATGTCTCAGTTGTTGTTGAATTGTTCTTTTCACGGGGCGAGCTGACAGAGCTAAATGTCAATTAACTGAAAGTGGACACATTAACATTGTAGCTTGTCAGCCTGTGCCATTTGAGGGATTAGAAACACACACCCTGGCTTTGTGTGCCTTCCATGCAGTGAACTTTGGAAGGCCCCGACATTACCCTGAGCACCACCCTTCATCATGTTTATGCCAGAGCAGGGTTGGGGGAGGGGGCCACGCAAGAGGAAAGGAGAGTCCTTGGGGACTGTGTTTGTGTGTCTCTGCGTGTGAGTGTATTTGTGTGCGTTTGTGTGTGTGTGTTGTGTCATTATGGGCATAGGAGATTAGATGTCACACTGCTTGATAAAAAAAAGTGAACAATATCAAACTTTTCCGGCTGAAAACTATTGATTTGCACTCTAAATGGGCTCATCATGGCAGAGTTGTAGAAGTTGTACTCATTCTGTTTGTGGCTGGGGTATTATAGTCGCGCTGAGAAAATGATGGATGACAAGTTAAATTTGTGTCGGGGGAGTGAAGGTGAACTGTGACAGAGTTATTTATCTTGGGAATGGAGGGTTAGGGTCAGGCAAAGCTGGGTGCCTGAAGGCACAAGACATTGACAAATTCATCCCGCACACTGCATTTCTGAAGCCCTTTTGTTTTGAATCCTGGCTACTCAAGAGTGACCCTCATCGCTCATACTGCCAGCATGCGAAGGAGGCCGCTCCATGCCAGGGGATCTTAGCGCCACTAATTCTTGTCATTCACTCTCTTGACAGGCCCAAGCCCAAACTATTCCGGCCTGTGAAAGAGGCCAGCTGAAATATTTATTTCTGCACATAATGGCCGCCCAGATTTAGGGCCATATCATTTTTCCTCTCTTGCCTTATCATTGCAGGTCACTGACAGGCCTGAAAGCATTCACCCAACTGGAAGAGCTGATTGTGGACAACAATCTTCTCGGAAATGACCTCCGGTTGCCCAGGTTACCACAGCTCCATACCCTAACACTCAATAAGAACGGAATATCCTTTCAGCCCGTACTGCCTTTGTGTCTTAGCGCATGTTTTACAGCACGACGGACTGGGAGGTAGGGCGAGCAGGAGCTCTCTTTCTCTCTCTCATTGCTTGCTAACCATTCACTTTAGGATCTTGTCTTTACACACTTCAGCCCTTTAAATGCTCTTTAAATTGTGTTATTGTATTAAATTGTGCAGAGAGAGAGGGGATCTGCTTTGGAATCCTCTTTTTCTGAAACTGACTTTGTGCCACGGTGACCTCTAGTGGAAGAGAGAGTAATTGAAGTCCCAATGCAGCTGTGTGAATGTAGAAATAAGGTCCTTTCAAAGTAATACAGGGAAATAGTAAAGTTTTCAGATAGTGAAGCAGCCAGATAAAAGTATGTAAACAGGTCATAATATGATACTTCATAATACAGTTCATCTAGTGGGGCTATAGGAGTATAACAGATATATCGGTAAATGCAGTGTATAAATAAATATTTATTTTTTTGCTATTTCTGCATTTTTTAAGTTCCTCAGATCTCAAAAATAAGTGCTGACAGGAAAGATCGGAATGTTTGTGCATGATAAACTATGGGCAGGTTTACTGTGAGTATTACAACAGCCGATTTGATCAGTCAAAAATAATTGCTAAGTTTTTCTGCATGTTGTTTTTCTGTGGACGCTTTCCAAGCTTGCGATAATGATACAGCCTCACACCCTGTCCCCCTATTCCACCATTCCACCCCGCTCTCCTCCAGCTGAGTGTCAGCGGCTCAAAACCTGAGTTCTGCTGTGAAGTGGTCTGCACATGCTAATGGGCCAATTATTTACACCCTGTAGTGGCCCGCTGCCATTGAAATTCAAGTGCTGCATTAGTGCAGTTGTATTTTGACACGTTTGGGGCTCCATTTTCCAATGAAGTGAATGTATTAGTGATGAATGCACTGTGAAGTGGCTGTTTGTTTCCCTGCGTGAAGGGAAGAGAAAAAGTTTCCATGGCCCGGGGAGTCACTAACCGTTTTTACAAAAGGGCATCCATCTTTTTGTCAGTGTTTTTAATGTTCTGCACCAAGCCACCTAGGAAATGGAGAGAGAAACATGGGATGGGAACAGCCAGACACGACGCAGGCCAAGTTCTCTGCTTTAAACGCCACTGCTCTTTCCCCCTCTGACACAATGCCTGTTGAGTGGCTTTAGAGGGCGGTGGCAAAGGCAGAGGAGCTGTGCCGGGGAATGGGTCTGGACCATACCAAACCGTCAGTGCTGATGTAATGACCTGAATTCCTTGACCTCTGCCCGTTGACACCTCACCGACATCGAAGACCTTCTGGAGCATTTGCAGGATGTGACGCCAGCACTGGAGTATCTCAGCCTACTGGGAAATGAGGCCTGCCCTAACCAGCTGGTCAGCTTGGATAAAGATGAGGACGACTACCAGAGATACAGGTCAGAACCTCCCATACACACACGCACGCACACGTATGCACACGCGCACACACACACACACACACACACACACACACACACACACACACACACACACACACACACACACTTACTGATAAACAATCAGTCTTTTTTAATTTTTTATTTTTTATTATTAGTATTTAGTGCAAATATATTATTCTGTCAGGCTGTTAACATAAATCTTTTTAATGTTAGTGGTTCTCAGTCCAGCCCAGTCTCATTTGAATTATGAAGAAGAGCATATTACATAGCTTTTAATTGTAGGTGAAGTGTTAATGCAAGTGTAAAGTGACATGTTGTTCTTACTGCTAACATGCATTTCTTTGCCTGAAGAATGTGTTGTTTGGCAACTTTCAGTATTTTTTTTTCCTTGAGTGAATGGCCATTGCGTAATACCATAAATCAACAGCACAGGCTGCTCTGTTAGACTATAAGCCCATTTCTCTTAAGGGTACTTGACCTCACCTTTCCTTCCCCCTCCTTCTCTCTTTGTTGAGTTGCAAAATCGATTTCATGTGTGAATTGCGATAACCACAAATGAGTGTTTGCTATCTTTTCTTACAAGATGAAACGATGCATTCATTATCAAGCCTGGGCCTATGGGAGTGCAATGCCACGCTATGTTACCACCATTTGTCAGGTTTTCAACATGAAACTCTGTTGGCTGGAGAGAGAGTGTGTGTGAGAGAGAGAGACTTAGAGAGAGAGGGAGAGAAAGAGAGAGGGAGGGAGGGAGCGTCAGGGAAAAATGCATTCTTTTGTCTATCTTAGCCCTAAGTGCATTTTTCCTGACACTGTGTTCAGTATGAATCATTTACCATACAGATGAACCTAAAAGGCGCCACTCACTTGCAGTGCCGCCCATGCTTCACTTAGTGCTGAGGAAGGCCATTCTCTCCATGACTGACAGCGGTGGTGGATTTGTGATGTAATATTCATAATGTGTCACACAGTAATACATCAGTTTGAGCATGATGCAGATTTCATGTCTGACAAGGTTAGGCAGTGCTCAGGTCATGGCGGGACTGGCCTTGGGCTACACACATTTCCAAGTGTGCCCTGAGAAACAACAACAAAAAAAAAAGAAAGAATGAAAAAAAAATAGAAACCCACCCCCATAACAGATTGAAATACAGTATACCCCGTTTTTCAATTAGTCAAATGAAATGAACAGGCGCAAGTACACTCAGTTGTATTTAACAGCAGCCACTGAGCTCATTCATCATTGTTTACTTCAGTGGCTTGAGCTATTATATATATATATATATTTATTTATTTCCCAGAGAAGTGCAACAGCTGTGGCAGTGTATCTGCTGTAAAAGCTGAGTGCCTTGTCTCTCCGCAAAGTGTAGAGACACTCCGGCCTCATGATGTGCTGCCTCTTTGCATTGATAGCGTTTATCTTGACCTTAAATGTTTTGAAGATCAAAAGTTGCGGGCAATGTGGCCTCAGGTGTTTCAAATTGCAGCTGAAGCCGTGCGAGCGCCAGCCATCTGTTGGAGCACCGCAGACCGTTTCAGAGTAATCAGGAAACACCTGCATATTTCCCATAAGCAAAGGCTGTCATTACGTTTGTTTGGGAATGAGTAATGGTGAATAAAACTTGCCACGACTGCAGTGTTTTTCAACTAATGAAGAATTCATGTTATTTCAAGCTGTTTCCACTTGTGTGCAATAAAACCGTTATATTCACATGTATAATCGCAAGTCCAGCACTAGCTGCTAACGATTGATGGGATTATCTGCACTAACATATACATTTTTGCATTTGGTTTCATGAGGCCTTTGATATACTCCAGCAATATTAATAGATGTGCAGTGTTGTGATCCAAGCTTATCTTAATAGGATCAATCTGAAACTCTGTTCTCTGTGATCCATCCGTGGTGAGCATGTAGCACAGGTTTGCTATCTTCCTTCATCATTGTCATCATCATCAATTTGTCACTGGCTTGTGCATGAGAGCTCAGTTGGGGATCTGTCACTGCCCATATACACATCTGTTCACACCCTCCACTTACTCTCTCTCTCTGTGTGTCTCTCTCTCTCTTTCTGTCTCTCTCTCTCCTTCTCTCTCTATCTCTCCCCCTCTCCCTCTCTCTTCCTCTCTCTCCCTCTCTGAAGCTTAATCTTGACATGCCGCTTCCTCCATTCCAGTCAGCCTGTGAAAGAATCTGTTGTCATCTCCACATTCGTGCTATTATCTTGTGTCATTTTCTCCCTCTGAATGAAAGATAGAGAGTGCGTGAAAGCTTAAAAAGACATCTGTGATGGTACAGAAATGACAGCTTGGCAGATGAGGTCTATGTATTTTATTTTCCAATCTATTTATATGTTGTCCTTATTTTTATTCACTTTGAAGGTGATTATCTATTTACACATATCACCATTATTAACACTAAGTAAGCAAGTGTTCAAATTTCTTTCCGTTTTCCTGGTCTGTTCTCAGTTTCATCGTTTGTTTTAATGGCTTAGACCTTTAGTATTACTGACACACAGTCATAAACACTTCCACACACATTAGCAGTTATTGTGCACTACCATGTCAAGTTATTGAATCATGTCCAATCTGATGTTTTTATGTTCCTTTGCAGGTACTTTGTGCTGCATAAGCTGAGGAACCTCAAGTTTCTGGACAGCAGGAGAGTGACTCAGAGAGAGCAGCTGGAGGCAGAGGCCAGGGGAGCATTCATGAAGGTGGTCAAACCCAAAATCGAGCAGGTCAGTTGGTATTGATTGCTGCTGTTATATAAAATGCTACTTCTTATGACTTACAGCAAAATTGCATTTACGCTGCCCATCAAAAGTCTGGGCACAAATGTTTACCACATACCAGCATGTTTTTCTTCAACAGTTGACCTTTTGTCTCTTTGAGATGCTGGCGTTTGTCTTTCAGCTGTTTAACACACTTGATGCAAAGGATTGTTAAAATGTGCTCTAATAAATAGTTTAGTAAACAATTAACTTATTATTTATGCAAAATCATGATAAGACTTATGCCTTTATAACAAAGCTGCTATCCATTAACAAGAAAAGTAAAAAGAAAAAAAAAATCAAACATTACTCAAAAATAATAAAAATAATTTAAAAATGTTTTCAAGAATATTATTTTCTAGAATAATAAAATGTTACATTTAGGGATGTCATGATACCAGAATTTTTATCTTGATATCAATACCAAGTGTAGCATCATAGTGCTCAGTGTCAAACAACACTACTGCAAAACATTAAAAGGACGTCACTGTATGAACGGTCAAAATGTTTATTAGAACAGTAAAATATGTTTGTACAGCGTAAATGCTATTATTATTCAGTACATTTTTATCAGTACAAAACTTTAAAAATGCAAGCAAAATACAAAGATAACCTTGTTATAACATATTTAAAAGTATTGAAAGCATGGAATATAATGACAGCTTTGCCAAATTCCAGAATTATTTTAAAATTATTATTTTAAACAATTTATATTTTTACTTATTTTCAGTACTTTATGCAACTGCTGACCCAGTACTATTCACATTGATTGTAATACAAATTACCCTTGAGGTCTGATGCTATTTGAAACAAAAAAGCAGCACCCAGTAATAAAAATTCCCAATACTGATATAAGACATAGCAGAGGTGCACTATGTGTGCCACTTAGACGAAGAGTGTGTTTACTTTGTATAACTTACACTCACACTTACATTTACATGTGTATGCCACCTCTGTGCCTGTCTGAGTGGATGAGTGTAAGAATTACTGAGTGCTGGGCACTGTAATCTAATTCCCACCACTCCCTGGCCCACCTTATTGTTTGTTCTTGTTTAATTGTCAGACTGCTTCACGCAGCTGCCCGCTCGCAGCTCTTTGAAGATGCGCCCTGCCTGTCCCGTTCGCATCATACAGGGGAGGGTCTCTTTAAGGAACGCCGGCTGACCTCATTCCGTATGCATGAGCCCAGATCAAAGTGGACAGCCGCTGTCCACTCGGCCTTGTGTGGCTGTGTGTGACAGCAGTGGAGATTGCAGCGACAGCTCACGTACATACGCCTCTCCCAGTCGCTTAATTACCCACTGCACACGCAATTATTCCTCTCTCTCACTTTTTTTTGCAGGAGGCACACTCATTTTCTCCTCTTCATATACTTTTTTACAAATTTTTTTGGATCCTTTCAGTCCCCCACCCAAATCCACCCACCCTTATGTTTCTTCTCCTCTGCTCTCCTTCTTCTTTCTCCAGGACTTATAAATGGATAGCTTCACTAAGATTTGATTTCATGTAATTGTACAGTCATAAAATATTGATGTGGTGGTTGAGGGAAGCTTCATGGTTGCACCATCCCCAGAGCAGCGCGCCGGATTCGAGAGGTAAATATGGTTGTAGCACGGCAAGAACAAAGCAGCCTCATGACAGCCACTGCTCATGCGAGTCAGTGCAGGGCTTGGAAAGTGCAAGAAAAGGGAATGGAGCGTCATCGCAAACACCCAGCTAAAGTGAGACTAGCAGTTTATTGTCTTGTTTTCAAGATGCTGGAGTCACTCATTTGATTCAGCATTAAAGTGGCAAAGAAGAAAGGCGAAGCAGTGTGATGAGTTAGCCTCATTCTGGCATGTTTGCAGTTCAGCGCGAGCTTTGTTGGTTGCGAAATAGGGAGCGAAGTGTTGTGCAACCACTCTGCTCGAATAAATCAGAACTCCCTTCCTGGACATGCAGTGAGGATCTCAAACTTATGAATTATTGTGAAGTGTTGCAGGGAGCTGATAATCAAATAAATAAAGCGACGCACTTGAATTCACCGGAATAATAAATCTGCTTAAAGCAGCAGGCTGTGCTTTTGTTGAAAGCCATTTTTATAACGTACCTAAAGAAAGCATATATAAGAAGAGTGTGTCTGCTCTCTGGGCCGTGCCCTGCACTTAAACAGATTAAACCCTGCTTTAATGCTGTGAAGGTGCACTAGGCCCCACACAATAGCAGCCTTTGTTGAGGGCGTTTGGAGAAAGGAGAGAGAGAGACAGAGAGAGAGAGAGAGAGAGTTGGCCATGCTGGAACGTCCCGTGCCACAGCTGTCACGCCAGCGCTTCCACCACGTTTGTTTTGAGTTAGATAAGACATGATGTGGCAGCCACAACAAGCTCTGTGGGGCATGTGTACTCTCCGGCTCTAATTGGCTTCATCATCGTGCCGATTGTCTGCTGACCAATAGTGCAGGTCACCAATTAACAAGCACTGGAGACAAGCTAGCGCTGGCGGAAGATGATGGCATAATTAGTTATTTGTGTTTGCTTTTATGTTTCATCCAGTGGGGTGTCTTACATTTAAAGACACGCAGAGTTTTAACAATGTTACAGCAGCCTGTAATTAGCGCTCTCGTTTTCATCAAGTTCCCCATTCAGCATCAGCAGAGAGAACAGCAGGCTCAGGCATAGAGCACGCAGTCTTTCACTGTGGAACATCTTTTCCAGTATGGAAAAGTAAACAAGCATCTGAACTTCTATCTTCAAAATGAAAGCAGTAGTCAGTTTTTATAATGCATACTTTGGTAACCAAACAAAATGCAGGTTAGTAGTGTGAACAATGATGGAATCATTTGGCCCTTTACACTTTTAGATTTAGATTGTTCTCGATATGTGTGAAGAAATATAAGGGCATTATATAAGTTTGTTTGTCAAAGCACAACTCTTTGAGGGTTACTATCTGGATCCTCTCTCCATATTGTGGAAATGGTTAATCATAATGTTTGGAGGCCCTGGTGAACTTTTGAGAGCTTTGAATCAGGTTAGAATTGAGTGTGACCGCGATTTAAGCTGCTTTTCAATCATGACATTATGGCATTATGCTTGGCTACACCACATGGTTTTCATCAGACATCAGCGTTCTCTAATACAATATGAATAACGTTTGAGCATTTTGACCTTTTCCAAGACTCTCAAATTGTAGCCAGAGAATCCAGAACGCAGCACAGAAAGAGCTTTTATTGTGTTTAAAACCATTATTGATACTTTCTTTTTTGCCTTGACAGAAATCTCCTACTTTTAAGTGACGCTGCAATTTTCGAATGTATTGAAATATTTAGCATCGGCGCAATTTAGCTCAAGGAGACATTTATTGTAGCCTGTTGCAAATCCTTTTCGCTTCTGCATTGATTTTCCCTTCCAGCATGCACCAATGGCCCTAAAACTATATATTAATGTAAGTGGTAGAAAATGAGCTGTCTTGCTGTTGTTGTCGGGTGTCTGTGCATGGCTGATGCGCCTTGGAAAGGAGGAAGGTCATTTTGCAAGCTGCAGTTATGAGGACAGCGTAATTGGGAATATGTTTTATTGGATTTCTTGAGTGGTGAGAGGGAGTGATCTGAGCAACGCAAAGAGGGTTTAAACAAGTACCTGCAGTAAACAAGGAGATTCAAAGGGGCTATTTAGGATTTTTTTTCCTCTTCCTTTTTTTCTCTCCCCAAAAGCCACAGTTAAGAAAAGGAAAGTGGAAAGCCTTGAGCTGTTTTTTGGGGAAATTGGGCGTGCAGGAATGCCATAATGTGATAATTCTCTTAGAGGACTCAGAGGTCATGGAATTCGATGGCGTGAAACCACATCGAGTTGCTGGGCAGCTTTTGGAAAAATACATGTGGTTATATGTAGGCTGCTCCTCCTGGTTCCTTAAAAGTACTGTGAACCCTTCATACGTTATTAAAGCCAGCACCTTAACAAGCCATGTCTATCAAAACACTTTGACAACATTTTGGCAACCTGCATAAACACGTTGTCAAGCAGTCAGAATCCTGCCCTATGAGTGTTTCACCAACATCAGCATCTAAAACACACATTTTTACAGAGCATGAAGTAACTGCTCCAACTCCCTTAACAAAATAATGTTTGGTAGCAACGTAAGAGTATAATAGCTCTGAAATGTCAGCTAGATTATGCTTGGATGAAGCATTTGACTCGATTTTCTCGTAGGGATACAAGATTTCTCCCACATCCTCCTCATGGGTAATGAAAAGCAGACAGCCCAACTGGAGCATTTGGAGCCAGGACCGAGGTCCCATCAGTTCTTGTCACACAGAGCCCACTCTTAGTAATCCATGCTGGCAGATCCAGGAAAGTTATGAAGTGGATCTCCTCTGTGCATTTTTCATATTAATCTGCCTCTCACCATAGGAGTTCATATCAAGACAGCAAAATAACAGAAACCAACTAAACACAGACCACCTGAAAACGGCCCATAGATGGCAACTGATTACTACATTATTCACTCTCCAAGTTCGCTGGAAAATTGCCCCTCCTTTCTCTTCGTAATCTTTCTTGTATAGCCAGTAAAGAGTGTCGCCATATTCATCTCCTTGCTCGAGAATTATGAGTTCCCTGAAGCGTTCAAACATAATAAACAGGGGGCTATAGAGCTCAGTGCCACTGCGCCTTCAGTGTGTTTGCTGAATCATTTTATGGGATAAATCTTTCCTCAGAGACAGCTATAAAAATATCATTCTCAATGGGAAGTGCAGTTCCAGCAGATAGATTGCTTGGAAACAGAGGTTTATTACCATTTTCAGTGGACAGATTTACCTATATTTGTTATGCAGTGCTGAAAGTAGCATGTGACAGAACATCTCTTGTTGTATTGAGATTCTCCATGGGCACAACTTGGAATAAAGTGACTTGTTACTACTACAAAATAAACTGTCACCAACTCAAACAGGAGTAAATTTCAAATGCGGTGTGTGCACTGGACTGAACTACTAATTTTCCTCTTCTGTTTTTCACTTTTGGATTGCTGACTATAAAATGTGTTTTTCTAGTCAGCACAGACGTATAGACTGTAGGGACACACTTAATATTTTCGACAATATTATAGGAGTTTTAGTGTTATAGGACATTTTAGTTTTGATTTCCTTTGAAGGTCTGTGCTGCTGGTAATTCTGGTTGATCTGAAATATATAAACATATTTAAACTGCTGTATAAACTGCTAAACTACTTTATACTAAATAGGTGGATATATGCAAATGCATTTTTGTGACATCTTAAAAACACAGATTGCAAATTCCAGTTTTTCAGCTTCTACTGTGTTACATAAATTGCGGAGTGAGTGATACGTTTAGAAACCATATTTATATGCATTATACTTTTTTATAATTTTTTTTCACACATTCCATTATATGGACACTTTAAAAATGTTTCAAAAGAGATGCTTTGAAAAGAGGAACAACTTTAGAGGAACAACTTTTGATTGACTGAACAGTCTTCCAGTGAGTACTTCTTTCAAAAACAACTTCACTGAAGGTTAGGGAGCCAAAAGTGATTCTTCTGTGGCATCACTCCGAACAGTTTTTTTTTCATATATATCACCTTTATTTTTAGGAGTGTGCCATGATTTCACCTTTCCATCTCACTCCTACAGACTCCTGCTATCTACAGCTCTAAAAAACATCCTCACCAGGCCATTATTTCCTTTGTTGGAAAGCCAGGAGGATGTGTAGGAGAGGGCTACTTCCACGTGTAGGAGACGGCTAAGGACAGCTTGGGCCTTTCCCCATCTGTCCTAAGGGACGGGCTTTGGGACAGATCTGGTGTCCAGCAGTGCAGTGTTTGGAAGCTGCTGAAAGTGCTCTGGCAGCTGGAGCTCTGGAGGTCGCCGCAAGGGCAAGGCCCACGAAAACACTTGCAATTAGAGCCAGTGACTCACAGTGTCCACATAAATCAGATGACATTGCACATCATAAACAGACTGTAAAACTTTAAAGCACAGTTAATTGTTAGTAATAGCAGTATGATTGATTTATGAGCTAGTACAAAGCAGAAAGATATGGACGGATGACCTCAGTGTCACGTCACTCTTTGTACACAAGTGGTACATTGCATATTTCAGCTTGAAAACAAGCAGATGTTTTCTGATGAGTTCTGTTTGAACAGTCATGATGATTTGCATTGCATTGCTTAACGGAAAGTGAGAAGAGATGGTTCAGATTTGTGTTCCCAGTTACCCCTTGCTTTTGTGCAAGTAACTACAACAGTTATTGTAAGACATGTTCTAGGAAGAAAACATAATAATTTTAAGTTTGTGTCATCCCATTTAGTAATAGTGTGTGTCTCGGGTTGTGTCTCCTGTAAAAATAAGTCCCATATAGAGTATTTTACATGTAAAATGTAAATTACACATTTACTTTTTGTTTATAGCGAAGTCATTAATTGTGGACGTTTCATGACACCAGCTCCACGGGACTTTCTGAACCATGCTTAAATCCATGCAACACAACCTGGAGCCTACCGCTATATAAATATTCACAGAACTTCTAATTGCAGGTTAAAATCCTTTTTTAGATTCTGTTAACTCATTATTTGAGGTTAAGGGATCTTAGCTGAAAAAATGATGAAAAGCTGTTAATATGTATTTATGTATTTGGTTTTAAAAGAAAAGGTATTTTAGCTGTTTTGTTCTTGCTTGACATTGAAACAAACAGAAATAAGGCATAAATGCATGAGCAGCCAAAACAGAATGTAGAAGTAATTTATTGTATAAATAAAAATGTAATTATAGGTGTATAGTACACTATAGGGAAACAATAATCTTTGTCTTCTAAGAGGTAACTTGCACTGCGACATGCCTGTGCTCTAGACTCCAGACAGTTGGGCATTAGCAACAGCCCCTTCTGTGTAGTTTGTATTGTGGTAGACAGGTTCAGTTAACCATGGGTGTCCATTTCTGGTCCTGGAGGGCCGCACTTCCAAACAGTTTGACTATTTTCCCTACTCTGATTCACCTCATAAACCTGGTAATTAACTGATAAAATGAATCAGGTGTACAAGAAACCACCAAACTGTGCAGGGCTGCGGCCTTCCAGGACCAGGGTTGGGCGACACCGAGTTATGTTAATGCTAAGTGAGTTGCTGTTTCACTTCAGTTACAATACTTACCCGGTGATGTTTTTGCAATTACAGAGGCACACCCAGCACGTCCCGCAGCGCCAGTTCTCATAGTTTAATTACAGTTTAACTTTTCAGTTTTCCTCTGATGATTGTAAGATGCTGCCAGCCTAATTAAACACAGATGGCTTATTCTGAAAGGCTTCAGTGTGTGTGTGCATGCCGTGTTGTTCGGGACCGTGCCAGAGCCGGAGTTTAGATGACGCCAGATCATTAGGCATATTTAAAGTAATCCCGCATCTGATTGTATCGCTAACGCTAATTGTGTCATCATGATTTATATACACATGCAAATGGGCCCGTGTCTCCTCTTTTACCATTGTAACACTTAATTTGGCTTTCATTAGTGTGAGGGGATGCTGATAGAAATTTATTTCCCAGTCAATCCTCTCAAGGATAAGGATATCTCTGACCTCAGAGAGAAAAAGAGAATGAGAGAGAGATGTATCAACAAGACAACAGTGAGCTTTATGTGCAATCTTTGCAAATGAAAAAGTGATCATGAGCAAGTAACGAGCATCAGCAGCAGTTTTCCAAAGTCTTTGAAATGTGACGTTAGGAAATGCATCAAGGTCATATGTAAAACTGAACGTTGTTTCAGTTACATTGAACGGTTAAGTAAACTCCATATTCATGCACGCTCAGTGTGTTGAATCCTAATGATCAGCAGTAAGCATATGCAGTGTTTGGCTGATGAGAAAGTGGCTGTGACAGAGATTGAGTAGTATTCTTTTCTTACTCAGTGTCAGAGCCTCCCTCTGGGGGCGTGCAGTCGCGGACCTCCAGGGGTGCTGGAGCCAGTGGGGCAGCAGGGACTCCATTACCGAAACCAGCCATGCCCAAACAAGGACTACTCTCAATTCACACACAGCTCCTTTACTGCTCCTGGCTAGCTCTGCTGAAAACAGCCAACATAAACTTAAAACACATTTCCTATGGCCTGTAAAGCAGGGGCTTTTCTGTTAGAGGTTTGTTAAATAATTTATTATTAAATTATTATTCAGTTATTAATCTTAGAATATATTACTTCTGTAACATATTTGGTCATTAATATGAATCTAAAATGTTAGTTATGTAGCTATGACAGTGAAGAACTAAGCCATGGTTCTTTCAGTTTAAGAACTTAATGTATGTGTTAATTTTCTGATTTACAGAAACTCTCAGGTTTACACACTAAATAATGAAAAAATGAAACCAAACCAACACCCCTTCCGGTTGAAAGGAGCTTTTTGTAGCAGCATTTTTACAATGTGACTGGCCTGAGGAAGAAAAAGTGGACCGAATATATGGGAACTCAGAACAATGGTTGTTGACTTGCAGAATTCAAGCAGGATGCCAACAGCAAAGTTGTCTATTCAAGTTGGTGCTTACACAGGGCCTCTTTGTGGTTTTTAAAGCTTGTCAGACACATCAGGGCCGGTAAGAAAAAGTATATTGTTTCCAGCACTTGGATTCCTTTCCTTCTGACATCTGCCACTCTGTAAAGATGATAAATTCTTGCCTCATTAGCCAGCGGTGTGGGATTACAGCCTGACAACACATTAATCACTCGCCTCTGTGGCAGGCCCTACGTGCAATAGACATTGTTAACAAAACTTTTCTAATATGTCACTCTCCTCACTGACAGCCTGTAATCAATCATCCTGATTGACAGGCCTGATAGATTACACTATTTATGCTGTATGTAATGAAAGATAGCGTTTCCACCTACTGTCATTCCTGAGACGATGATAGCCCACCTCTGAAAAAGAGCATACACATTCTACAGAAGAGAAAAGAGAGAAACAGCAAACAGCAGACAGATGCTGGCACGGCATTGTGAACTTTAAGCAGACACAGTTCTGCTCCTTAGTGGGTGTCTTTTTGTAGGAAGGCATTGTTTGGTAATGTGGTCTGGCTTTAAGGATGTCTTCACAGCGACAGCTCTATTGTGATGTGGGCTGCTGTCATTGCCAGCTCAGTTTCAGGCAGGGGAATGCTAGACTTTGTCTACTTGCACATTTGCTTTATCTGTCCTTATGGTGAAGGTGTATATATATATATATGTGTGTGTGTGTGTGTGTGTGTACATGTAATAATAACAGTGGTACCTGTCAAGGGATGGGATGTATTAGGCAGAAAGTGAACAGTTCATTCTTAAATTTGGTGTGTTAGAATGAGGGAAAATGGGCATGTGTACGTCTTTTACATTGATCTTTAAAAAAGGACCAAATAGTGATGACTCACTCATCTGTGTGGAAAACATGGCTAGCTTATCTGTGGTGATCTCAAAGAAGAGCTACTAATTTGACACAAATTTCATGCTGGCTATGATATAAAGGTGGTAGACTGCGCAGTCACAGACCAATCAGAGTGCCACTGTCAACTGACTAAAATGGCTTTAAGGGCCACGAGAGCATCATACCTAGAACATGGAGCAAAGGTAGACTGTTCCCTGATCTTATAAATTATGTTTTCTTTTACATCTTGTGGACCTTTGAATGTGTCATTTACCTTGGGAAGTGATGCATTATGGGAAGAATGCTATGTGATGCTCTGGGCAATGTTCTGATTAAACCACTTGTCCTGGCATCCATGTACATATTACTTTGACACATTACTTTGACACAAGTATTGTTGCAGGCCAAGTATACTCCTTCATGGCAGTTCTATTCCCTAATGGCAATGGCCTCCTCAGCAGGATTATGTTCCCTTCCACACAGCAAAACCAGTTCAGGATTAGTTTGAGGAACATGACAAAGGGTTTATGGTGTTGACATGGCCTTCAAATTTCAGTCCAATAGAACATTTGTGGGATATTTTGTGCTGGATATACTAATTTAATCCAATGAGAACTCTTAGAGATCTTAGGTAAGTCACCTTTTGATGAGTTTGATGAGTCAGTGCTGTGTTGTTGGAACGAGGGAAATCTGCACATGGTTACGCAGATGCATATATATATATATATGCATAAAACTATATA
>JBBJLR010000153.1:12561293-12582673 GCA_037577145.1 Brachypetersius gabonensis
TGTGAGTGTGTGTGTGTGTGTATTTCAACCAAGACTTTTTGTCAGAATTTACCTGTTATCCTTTTTTTATTGTTTGTGCATTTTCATTGGTAACCTCCGTGATTTTTGCTGAAAAGGCATCTGGGAGAGGTGTCATCTGAAAAAGAAGAAGGGATTTAAAAAGAGGACTAGTCCATCAGCAAGCTGGCAGCTAGTGAATTTGCTGCTTTTCTTGTGAGACAGCAAGCTGTCAGGAAATTAGTTAACTGGAGCATATTGTGGAGAGGCAGGTAATTTAGCCTCATTGATGGCATCACATAATGGCCTGCAGGAGTCAGCTTCCTGACCTGCCACTGCTTTGTGTATAATGCAGAATTTAGTGGCATGCTCAATGCATCTTGTCAGCTGCAGGATTGGATTCTCAGCCCACTATATCTCAGCTTGCAACATATTGGTCAATTATTTCTGAGGCTGTCAACACTGGGAGACGCTGTTATTTTGTGTGTGTTAACTTTGCATCATTAAGACACCATGCGACAGGGAGAGGCCCTCTTGAGCGTTATTTATTTTGATTCAAGCGAGAATAACCTTCACATTCTTTTGACCCCCTGTTATGTTAAGACAGCAGGGGGAAAATCTGTTGACAGAATGAGATTCAAATTTAAGAAATTCTTTTAATCTAACTGTTAAGTGTAATGCCCCAAACATGAGCATGCATTTATTTAGACAGCTTTTTAGATGAGCGAGTGGCAGTGCGTCTAGCATTGTCCTATCCATATATAGCGGGGAATTACGAGATGTCAGAAGGGATGTAGATGTAGCAAAAAATGTAAAACAGTCAGTCACTTTCAGTGCACCATACGCAGTGTGCATACACTCTAACTATTCCTGTTACAGAATTGCATTAGTCAATTAATATTTTAACGTTTATGGGACAAGGGATCGAACTGACTGTTTAGCAGTGTGACAGTGCTGACTTTTATTTGCAATGAATCCATTGGCTATTAACAGATGCAGCAGTAAATAAACAGGCCGCTGGCGTCTGGAGAGAGTGAAGGGCTGCTGAAAGCCTGCACTAAAGGCTCAGGCTGGAGAGAATGGCTTAGCTGTGGATGTTTAGGTGACAGAATCTGCGGATGATTAATGAGAAACCTGGTCGAGTAAAGCCACATAATTGTGCAGGACATGATTAGCACTTGACATAGACTGTAATAACATCTCTCCATGTCTGTTTA
Source organism: Brachypetersius gabonensis (assembly GCA_037577145.1). NCBI lineage: Eukaryota > Metazoa > Chordata > Actinopteri > Characiformes > Alestidae > Brachypetersius > Brachypetersius gabonensis. The sequence continues at coordinate 12,562,508 of JBBJLR010000153.1, forward strand.
CGTTTTCACTCTTTCTAATTTTTTTCTCCCTCCATCTCTCCTCAGGAATCATCCAGATATATAATGTATGTGTGATAGGACTAGCGGAGGGTCATGTAGGGGAAGCCTGCCCTAACAGGTAGAGCTGACACTGCAGCCTAGGGCTGTTGGCCCACAGGAAGGAGTGGGGCTGGGTTTCAGATCAGTTTGACTTCTCCATCTGAGAACAAACAGGAGACCCACAGGAGATTAACTGGACCAGAGCATTGCATTAAAGCTTTATGTCTTCTCTTCCTGTAGCTTGACAACTCATTAGCAGGCTGACATCATGGCCTGTAGTGCTAATCAAAAGAGGCCTCTGTGGTATCACTGTGAGCTGAACAAAATGCATTTCAGTAAAGTGTGACACAGTCACATTTGCAAATTAACCCTTACAAGTTAAGGCTAGAGATAGACATGTAATATAGATTGTTTAATTAATTGTCTAGGCAGAGTCCTAAATTCAAGTCGATTTTTTTGTGTTTGGAAGCAAAATAGGAGATGTTATCATTTTAACTTTGTTGTACACAAAGAATAAAATACATTTGTGCCTAGTATTTGTCATATGCTTAACATAAAATAAATGCAGAATAAATGCTTGTGTGTACAGTACACAGTAATGCAGAGCTATGAAGTACAGTACATACTGTAAATGTACCATTACATACTAAATGTAAGTTTAGTGTGTAATTCACAATTCACAAATATGTAGTTATGACTGTGATTAACATAATAATTTAAATCAAGTGCAAAATAGCAATATAACAGCTCACTTTCTAAAGGTTGAATACATTGGAATGTTTGAGCTATAGAGCATAACTTTGCTGGAGGTGTGATTTTGCTGCTAGCCCTTTCAGGTGTGGGAGTGGTTTGTTGTTAAGAGGATTGATTCCCCCACCACTCATTATTCAGCAGCTTTCTTCACTGGGCTGAAAGAAAGTGAAAGAGAGAAAGGCTCACTCTCCCCATTCAACATATGAAAGGCTAGAGGCTCAGAGCTGTCAGAACATAGGCCTCCCGCTAGTCCCGGTGCCTCTGAGGTCAGCCTCAGGCCAGCTGGGTCAAGTGACACTAACACTATGTTCATCCATAGCTTGGTCTAGAGAGAAAGACAGGCATCATCTCTGTGCTGCACTGCTGGAGAACAATATCAACCACTACTCTATATTTGCTAGCAGAGTTAGCTGGGTTAGCTCGGCCTGTGTAAGGCTCTAGGCCTCAGGATTTACGAAAAAAAGCCTTTTGCTGAATGCCATTTCGCCTGGCTTATATTTAGTTTGGACCCGTGTGTATAGTTTGTGTCACTGCCTGGACTTCCTCATGGCGGTGAGGTAATAAATAGCCTCTGTTAAACATCTGTAACCGGAGAGGAAGGTTTACCTTGTTAACTGATGGAATGGGCTTCATCTTGTTTTTTAATTAACTGTACACAGCATAGGTGCCACAGACAGCCGTGACTTCTGACATTAGTGGCCAGCTATTAATATCCAACATGTGACCTTCGCCGAGCTGGCACCTGCCAGGAAGTTGACAGATTCATGGCCCCTCTGCCCTGAATAAGACTGTCACATATTTAAGGGCTTGAAATGGGTCCAAAGTGCCATAAACCACTGACATTTTAATTCAGGGCTGAACTGGAAGGGAGAATTTTAGCCATATAAATGTTGGCTCTTGAATAATACAGGCATGTCCTAATAGCCCGGATTAAAGTATTACTAGTGCTAATTCAGTCATGTTAATATTCAAACGTTAACCAGCCTAGATGTCTAAAAATATTATTCCTCACTGATGTCAAGTCAAATGATGACACTTCCTTTTTCCTGTTTTTCTTCTTCTCTGCCGATAGTGTAAGGTTGCAGTGTGTTGTTATCTGAAGCCTGTGTTACCTCTGACCAAACACAGGACAGCTTTTGTCTTGTGCAGGATGTGCTTTTCGGTGTCCGCCCGTGCAGGGTGTTGCATTTGATCAGTCAGCTCCGAACGCTGGGCTGGGGGCAGGGGGGCACGGCAGCACAGCTGGGTTTTTTGACAGAAAGGAGGATGAGAGAGTAGAACACTTTTTCTCTGAAGCAGGTGTTGCTCCCCTCTCCTGCTCTGGCCAGACAGGGCCAGGCTGCAGATCAGCTACTGCCAGCAAGGCACAGGATTGCAAACTGGCTACTGGCTGACCTGGAAACAATGACCCATTCTAGACGCCTCCTTTTCTCCCTTCACTAAAGAAAAGTCACAACTGTAACCGTGATCTGTGACATGGGATAAAATATTATTTCACCGGAATATCACCTGATATTGGCATGGGGACACAGTAGGCAGCTGGTAGCACAATAGACATCGCATCCACCTTGTTTGTCTGCCAACTGGCAGCATCAATCAGCAGGCTTGTTTGAGGTAACGTGATAAGCGTCACAGCCCCCACTTTCATCACACCTCAGCCCAAAGCGCAGGGGACTTGGCCCTTTTCTCCCCCCGTAAAGCAATCCGCAACCGGCGCATCAGATAGCTTTACTATATCCTGTCATAACTCATCGGATTTCCAGACAACTGAGAGCCTTTGTCATCTGCATTCCAGACAGCTCTCTGGCTCACTGTTTTCTTTTGCCGCTGAAAGATAATGCGTCCTCTCTGTAGATTTATTCTGTTGATTCTCTAAGCCTTAGTTAAAGTAAACTAAAAAAATAAAGGGTCTCCACGCTTCTAAACGCTTCTCCATTTGGGCTTACAGTTTTAGGAAAAATTGTCTAATTGGTAAAGAACGTTTATATTATGTGGATGGTTTTTTGGCTTGATAAGGACTCCAAGGTCATTCATCTTCACACATCTCACAAAAAATGTACTTTAAGGAAAGACCTTTGGAACTTTATATATAGGTGACATTCATAGATCCACAAGACACCTACCATAAACCTTCCATGACAACTGACATAAACTTATTTTTAAAGCCTTATTTCAGCTAGCATCAGTTGTCAAAACACTTGATCCTTTTTGAAGTGATCCCTGTTGAAGTTAGCTTTTACAAATGTTTATGGAGGTTTTTCTGAAAGACATATGTGTAGGTGTCATGTAACATTATGAATGCTGCCCTTAAGTAAAGTGATACAGACATTTTTTAGGAAAGTGGTTCATGGCACCATTTTTAAGAATGTAGCCACAATGAACGTGCAAGATGATTTGTGATAAAAGTATTTGCATCTGCTACCTTTAGAAAAAGAGGATCTGCTATGAAGTAGACACAAACTCTGGTCATGGAAAAAAAAATCCATCATGACTTTCATCAGTTGTGGGCCTTTTTTTCCCCTTTGTTTTTTGGTCACGCTGCGTGTCATGAATGTCATGACTGGCTGACACCTGTCTTGTGTGTGGGGTTGGTTGGAGCTCTCTGCGTGTCTGTCAGATAGTTGAGAGGCTGTTTGTTTCCAGGCCGCTGTTGGGCCAGATGCCTCTCCGGCGCTACAGGCCACGGCCAGGCTTTGTGCTCATCACACCAGACATGACAGGCCTCCTTCTCTTTGGTGTTGAGAGTGAGTGCTCTCTGCGGCCCTGTGGGGAACCCGGTCAAAATGGCGGCTGTTTTTTTTTTATGCACTTTCTCTTGAACTGCACATCAGAGAAAGGATCAATATTGTGTGTTCCAATATGGGCTAGTTCCTTCTGTAGAAACTGAAGGGATAACTTGTTGTTTACATGTACCTCATAGCCTTTGGATAATTGTTTGACTTTTATGTGTGCAGCACAGAGTGGTTTATGCATTCCTTTTAACGGCTTATTGGCTGACTGAAGTAAGTATGTTACAATAATGGCAATATATTGGCTCACTCTGTAAAGACACAGCGTAGCAGCAAGGGGGGAAGTGAGGAAAGATTCAAGTCTGAATCTCGGTTGTAACTTTTTTTTAAGCATTTTGGTTTCTGATTGAGCCTTTAGAGAATTGCATGGCAGTTGCTAGCCCTTCTTGCAAAAAAAAGGTACTGAAAGGAATTCTTAAAGAACCACTTTTGCTACCCTAGAATCTTTTAATCTGTGGTCCTTTAAACAGTCATTTTTTTGTAAAATAGATGAGCAAGTTTAAAGATCTCTTTAAATGTAAATTCAAGCACATCGAAAATTACATTTTCTTACAAGTTTGATGTATCATGTACATTTTTGAAAAGCAACATACACAACCAATCCATACAGTTCAATTATGGAAATTACCCTGTAAAACAACTCTCTTTGGAAATAACAACATTTACATATATCTGCCAATTTGCCTACAGGAGTTTAGCCTCACCCACTCACACAACACATGCTGTTCTTCTGAAAGAAGAAACACAGGGCAGTCAATAAGAGTTGGAGTATCATACTACTTGTAAAGGAAGGGTAACAGAACAAAATGTTTGATTCTTAAGGATAAAGAGAAGTTAAACATGGTCATGTACAATGAATTATGTTATTGGCACATAAACCCACACAAATAAAAAATAAAAAGAGGCAAGAACACTAGGATAAAGCAATAGGTTTAAATATTACCTATATATCGCTCTAATTAAACTAGTCTACTTTTAGTTCATGTTCCTCATTGTGGTGCTGGTGGTGCAGTCTAAGTCATGAATCTCCTATTATTCAGTTGTTAATTTTTAAAGTTATTATTCAGAGACTGTTATGGAACTAATATGTTATGCAGGTTATGTAATTATGAGAGTGAGGAACAGAAGTGTGGGTCCACATGCAGGCCTCAGAATTGAAAGGGTTTTTGAGGGGTGTATATTACTATATTACTCTTACTTCTCACAGTCATGTAATCTCTGCTATACTAAACAATATGTGTCATGACGGAGGCCTTCGAATGTCGGGACTTTCTTCAGGATCACTACTTAAAGGCCTCTGCTCATCTATCTCGGAAGGGGAGATATACTGGTGGTTTCATATTCTAACTCAAGATTAATGTGCTTTTTTACAGCCTGCTGGGAGCTGCAATCATATGTGTCACTATAACATAATATCTCGGCTCTAAAGACATGACTATTCATTTTAATGGCTCTTTCGTCTCACCGTTGAGCATTATAATGCACGCTACTTGTCTCATAGCTCACCCATTATTCACAATGATGTCGAATCATCAAAATGCATGCTCCATTGTCAGTTCATACGCAGCAGGCCCTGCTGTTAATATACTTTTAGGGTTTTTACCCACCGCCTTGGAGATCACTCAGGGTGCTGCAAATCTTTCCTGTCTACGTTTTTTCATCACTTCATCTCATTAGTGGACTTGTTCATGTGTCTTCAGAGGACCTCACCAAATGTCTGTGATGGAAGACCTTGACAGGCTGAGTGGATGAATGCACTGGTCACCTCAAAATATACCATCCTTATAACATTTTAATGCAGTCAATGACCCTAACCCACTGCTAGATAGGGAAGAAAATTTAGAAGTAATCTCCATAAAGTCATCTCTGACTCCTTTCTCCAACCTCAAGCTGTGCTGTCATGTCTGTTAGGATAGTTTGGATATGGGCATAAACATCTTCATCAAAAACAAAGACCATCAAAGGAGCCATCAGTCTCCAAGCACATGATCTTCAGGATTAAATATGCTGTATTAAAAGATATGAATCTACATGAGCCAACAAAACAGACCACAGGTAATCTCAGATCGTTCCCTTCAGTAGTGCTACATGTCTACACCAGTCTGAGAGATGAGAAGATGCGTTTGCTCAAATCTGACAGCTTGAAATGGCCACATTTGGAGGAAAATCCATCTCTTTTGTTTAGAAATGCAGGTTACTTTCACTTATTCTATGAGGATCTATGATCAACTGAATTCTGAGTAATATTCCATAACTCTTTGTTTTAAAAATACATTCTGTGGGGCTGTTATGTTATAAAAGTTTTAAATCATAGTTCTCCTTAACCTATGAATAAATGCAGAAGTCTTTTGTGGTATATGACAAATTGTTGTGTAAATATTTGTAGTAAAATAGATATATATACCATAATAATGAGAGTTTATAATAAATTGACATAAAAAAATGGCTTTTTACCAGACAAAATAAATTATTTTAACTGAAATTCTTTTTTACTTTAAATAGTACCTGATAAACCTCCAGCGATCTGTCTGCCACCAATATGTTTATCCAACACTTCCTCTCATATTTTGTCACCTTTTTTCCTTTAACATGTCAAAGGCTCCTTTTGTCAACCATTAGATATCTCTGACTGTTCAATGACCTTATAATGCTGCCTGTATTTTGAAGCATTGTTTATCTACAAATAAACAGATCTTCAGCTCAATAATAGGCTCCGAGCTGCTTACACTAAACCTCTCTCCCACCCTGACAGAATGCACATTATTTTTCTTTGAGTTATTGTTAGGGTTGTGGGAGCCATCACCGGCCGGCACAAATATTTTCTGTTCGATAATCCACTAATGGTTCGCTTTGTACTTTATCCAAATATACAAGTTTTTTTTTCAAGGGTTGGCTGTGCATGACCAGTGTGGGAGCAGGCCGATTAAACAGATCCGCTGATGGCTGTGAGCTCATGACTTGTGCTTGTTTATCAGTTATCTAGACCACAGGTTTCCAGCCCTGGTCATGTGGTATGCCATGCCCTTCACATTTTAGTGTTTTCCCTACAGATGTCTCATTTCAGTCTGAAAGACTGGAATCAGATCTGACCAAGGCATATATTAATGGAACAGTATTGGCTATTTGTCTTATAGTTTATTAATGATATTTTAACCCACTGCACTTTGTCATAAGGTTGACATGGAGGGACATTATCCACCGCTTGCAGCAGTGAGGCACATTTTCACTTAATAAGCTGTCATACACCTGCAATGAGGTGTTAGTATACACTAGAAAAGAAAAACAGCCACTTACAATGTAAGCAACACCAGTGTCATGACTATAGTTAAATTAGCTGCTATTCAACCCGATGTTTGCACTTAAGGTAACCCAAAAACTCAAAATGATTTTAGTTCTGGGTGCCAGAAATGAAGTGGCTTTACTAAAACATTATAAAGTAACTGAGTCATCATAACATAGCTCTGATTAATTCTTCAACCTCACTTCATCCTTTAGAATTAGGCAAGCTCCAAGCTCCAATGACTGACCAATGAGGTTGAAACACTCCAACTTCATTGTGAAATTCATATATATGACAGTATATATGACTATAAGGGGCTATGTTACTAATATACATATTACTTTCCATTTGTTGTATGTTGATTGGGATGTGGATGTGGTTTGTTTTCAAACTTTAAAAGTGTTTACATACTATATTGACTTCTTTAAAAATGTCACCTTTATCTTAAGGGTGCAAGAGGGGCATGTTAATTACTTGATGACTTCAGGTGTGTTAGACTGGTGAAAACAATTCAGGTCCAGGTTTGTGCACCCCTGTGATCTAAGCATACCCCCACCTGTATAGGTCATCACTCTAACCATAATTAACTGCTGAAAGTCTCTACCTAATGAATACACCACCTGCATTGTTCCTTTTGGGCCAGAGCGCTTCCCCTCAGGGCTGCGCTGGAGCAGATGCGTTGGAGGCACCTCTGTTGTTTTGGTGTTGTGTCACTCGCTCTCAGCTGATGTCTATAGACGCCTGCCTCCGGGCCTGCACTGTACGACTCATGACCTCAGTGCACTTCTGAAGCAGCATGCCACAACTCAGCCGCGGTGCTGTGGACACACACACACACACACACACACGCACACACACACACACACACACACACGCACACACACACACGCACACACACACACACACACACACACTCTGATCCTTCACTCAGCCACATAGCAAAACAGGCCATGGCAGCTGAGGGGTTACACACTGTATTTCCTAAAAAAGAGACAGACAGAAGGGAGGGAGAGACAGAGGGAGAAGATAAGAGCAGGATGAAATAGACTGGCTCATTCTCCAGCACGTCGCTGTGTAAACATCTGTGTTTTACCTGCCATTTTCCCCTGAGAGCTGTCTCATTACCTTTATCTCCGCGCTCAGCATTCAGCATGAAATTTGATCCTGCCCTTCCACCTGCTCTACATGCATGCCATTTTGTCAAACAAGCTCGACATTCTTCAGGGGATGAAGCAGAGGGGTTTTGTTAAGCATGGCACTCAGAGCTTAGGTGGACCACGCTTTAGGGCAGGCTGGAATATTTGCTGCTGTTGAGGTAGAAGTGCGCTGTAGGTATGAATGTTCATGGCAACTATTGTCTCCTTCTGCAGTGCTGTTTACACACTCATTAGCAGACTTTGGCTTTCAGCGGCCTTCACCCAGGAATATCACATGGTTTCATCATGTAGGCCCCTGACCAGGGCCCAGTCTACAAGAAAAAAACTGCTTATTCATTTGTACCCCAGCAAATTTCAAAGATAAAAAAGACATGTTTCATGTATTTTGTTTTCTCCCTGCGATCCGTCATGATCCTTGTGATGTTTTACTTTTCATTATGTGTCATTATTCTTTGCCCTGACTGATAGATTTAAATGTGTCCTAATTGGCTTTAATAAGTAAGCAGATTGGGTTGAAAGACTCCAGAGCGCATGGGTGGGTTATACTACTGTAGAGAAACAGACAGACAAATGTACACGTGAGGACTTATGTGACATCGCTAAAACAATGAATTTAAAATGTTTCTTAAAATTCTGTTTATGCAGCTTTACTTCCATATGTATACTTTATGGACTGGGATTTAATTTAACAGTTTTTTTTTTATTTTAGTGTATTGAAACAGTGTTTTTAAACAACATCAAACTTCTGTTTTATAGTAAATGTGTTGATATACATTTCCTCAATGGTGCTTTAGTATGGACCATAGCTTTATATCAAGTCATTCAAATACTTAATTTGTGCTTTGGTTTAGTAGTCCAGATGCAGGACCAGTTTTATATGATTCCTTCAAGATATGGTTCTAAAATGCTCTTAAAAGGGTTCACTTTTTTTTTGTTTCAAATCACAGAAAAAGTGCAAAGTGCATTTGGCATGCTTCCAGAGTTTCTCATGGGTGGCCTGCCATTGGCCTTTGTGAAGAGCAAGCTGCTAGTTTTGACTACCGTGATTGTAGGATTTTGTTTGAGTGTATGAGAAGAAGCCACACCCCCAGGTATGCTTTAACAACAGAGTGCATACTTTACTCAAGGCCACAGAAGCTGTTGTTCTTGTTGTTGTTCTTTTAAAGAGGCTGTTAAATACGGATCAGCTACTGACAGCGCTTTCACCGCCCTTTCTATCTCTGTCTGTCTGTCTGTTTCTCTCTCTTTCTCTCTCTCTCTCTTCCTCATCCCCCCTCCTCCTGTCTAAGAATGGGCTGTGCCTCCGGGGGCCACATCACTTACCTGCTGACATGCAGGACATGATTGATGAGCAGCCTCGGGCGCTGGAGTTGACTTTGTCAGCTGCTCATAATTTATACATCTTATCTCTGTCAGAAGAAAAGAGAGAGCGTGGCGTATGGAAATGAAAACACGGGTTTTGTTTAGGCTTCCAGTAGCAATGCAGCTCGGAGAGAAAAATCCGATTGCTATCTGGCTACTCTCTCATCAGGACGGCTGTGGCCTGACCCTGGCTTGCCCTGGCTTTTCTCTGCTTGGCTCTGATCTCTAGGATGGAAGGGCCCCAGATGCCCTGCTTAAAGTTTGACCTTCACCCAAAAATAAAGTATAGTTACCATACAATTATGCATTCATGTGTTTGGTCTTTGGGGCAAAATTGATTTTAAAGGGCCCTGTTCTCTGTCAACTCTGTCAACAGTTAATAAGTGTGATTCATTTCAGCAGCATATATCTCCAAGTTGGTCCAAGTTGTGTATCTTACTGTTGGCACTGTTGATTAAGAGAGTAATAGTTAATTATTTAAGGAATCTTGTGTTGACATTGTTTTCGAACAGTTCCATTATCCTAGCAGATTTCATGTTAGCGCTTGATTAGTTCGGCTGGGGTAAATATAGAAGAGCATGTGTACAAGGTTAATATTAAACCAGGATGCAAAACAAGGCATAATGTCCACCATGATGAATCATCTCACCAACTTTTTAATTTCCATTTTGATCTGAACATCCATCACATATGTCAGATCAGTCGTCCATGGCTTGGCTTGTCATTTGGGATGACAGACAAGAGATGCGTCGGTGAGGCACGCTTCCAGAAGAAAACAGTTCCACATACAGATACACATAAGACAGAGCTGACAAGTCTGTAGATGTACGTAGTAAAATGTGACATGTTATGATTGAAGTAATGAAATTCTAAATGAAATTTTCTCAGACATGTGTTCTTATTATGGGTGAGATGTATTTTTACTTCCAGGATTTTTTTTAGGACTTACCATGTAAAAAGAGTAGGCAATTATGATTTCAATGATCTAGAAGTATTATGAGATCAGGTACATGTCACTTTCTTACTTGACCAAAGAAACTGCATCTGTGCTAATATGTTGAATTTTATTGGAGTAAATGAAGCCATTTTCTATTTTTTTTTTTGTAATGACCATTGTTATGAGCAGGCTTTACATATTCAAGAAATATCAGTGCTGCATTATGATTAATGCCTTTATTAGGGAAATTGTTATTCTTTTCACCTGTTATTCTTTTCACACCCATTTATATAAAAACTGGAATATAACCATAATATATTTAAATGTATTTATTTAGTTAATTGCCACAGGACTGATTCATTTTAGTGTAGATGTTTTTAAGGGACACTGCATCACTCTTTTGTTAATGGCGGTAAAAAAAGAGCCTGTCAGCTTTAAACTAAGATGACTTTTCTTGTCTCGTTTGCTGACTGCTGAACTGTGGGTAGCTGAATTTGAAAAGAGAGTTTAAAACACTAAACTTGTAATCATTTTCTTCTTTTCCTTGTTGGTACAATGTTTTGTGCTTCAATATTAGACTCTGGTGTTTTTCTTTTCTTTTTTCTTTTTTTAAAGAGCAACTATGTTTCGGTTAGCACTGCACCGCTAACAAAACAACACTGATTCCATAACCCCTTCCCGCTATTGATCTTTAGTCGCAGATAAAAGAACTTTCCTAAATTCATGCATTTTTCATTGCAGTATCAATGGGTTCAGTTGAAGTCTTTGCATTTGGCACTAAGGTTTGCTTTAAGCTATACTTACGAATGCTGTCTGTTTTGCTCTATTGATTCAGTGGTTTTGTTTCTTGGATATTGAAGACACCAGTCCCCTGACATCACTTTGCTCTGCCTTTGATCAAAATGTTGGCTCTGAGCTACGGTGAAGAATCAAGTAAATTAGGGTAATTATGCAGTGGGGAGACACAGGAGCTTATTGTGGCTCCTACTGAATATTAAAACTAGACGAGAGCGCGCTTCCCTGTTGGAAAAGTGCATTTCGTGTTCTGAACCAAGGATGCTGTTTGAGGTGATTGTTTTCTGCACCAGAACTTTGATTTGGAGAGGATCGATGAAGTGATTAACACAAAGCAAATAGTGAAAAATCATGCTCTGAATGTTTACATGTTAATTCACGATTAACATTACTATTGATGCATGAGAAGTGATTCCGATTGAACCCTATCAAAAAAAAAACAACTTTGGCCCGTTGTTCTGTAGCTCTTATGCCAGGAGCTGTTGATATTGAGCGACCTAGTTAAGGAAGTTTCATCAGACATGCTGCTTTCACTCCTGTTCTGATCAGAGGCACCGCTCCTTTACTGCTAAACTGTTTCATCTCTGCATAGAACTTATGCTAATGACACACTTGCGATGTTTTGATGCAAGTTGTGCTTTTCAATGATAAATAGGTTCTGTCCACAGTGTTTCTGATGTAAACATTGCCCCTTGTGTCGGTACCTGGTGCAGACAACACAGCAGTAGGTTCCACTGCAATATGTTTACAGTGATCTCTGGTTCTGATGCCACAGCACTGCAGAATTCCTACTGAACTTTGGCGAAGAACTGGCAATGGAACATTTAACTTGTCACCCACTGAGCAATGACTAGTGCTGTATAGCAAACCCTTTTCACAGCAGCCTCAAATGCATGTTTTGGAGGTCCTGTTGAACTAAGCATGTTTTCTGTTTATTATTTATTAATAATATAATCTTATTTGTATTATGAAAATGTGGATGATTTACAAAACAAGAAGCAAACTGTTTTTTGTGTTTGTGGGTGAGCAAGCAACTAAGCATTTATGAAAGTGCTTATTGTGTTTAAAGGCTTTTGTGTGATTTTATTGTGCGCATTATTTTCTGATATCAAGAAAGCTTCACTTGTGCCGTTTTATCTCTGTATGACCAACTTGGCAGAACTGTGTTCACAACAGAGAGGTCCTATCCTCATTGCTCGCCAGCAGCTCAACACAGAGTCAGAAAACTTCACACAGCCACAGCCAACACTAAGTTCACTTAACAAATATTTTATTTAATAACATTAATTAAAAATATCCAAGTCAATATCTAACTCCAATTTCCATTCCATCAGATGTATGGCTACTAGGGTGCTAGCAGAAAGAGGCAAAATGCTAAATTTAATGCTAATACTCATATAATCTAAAAATTTTTCTGGTAGTTTGTGACTATGGTGTTCCACGGTGCAATGCAAAGTGGAAAGGGATACACTATTCATGAGTGTAAAAAATAGAGAATAATGTATGTTAATCTGGGTGCCCTTGTAAAGCTTAAAAAATTAAAAAGAATGGTCTGTGACAAGACATTTCTAAAAATTTTCAAATTTTGTGGTGTCCTAAAATAGCCTAAAATGGCGCCACAGCTTGAAACAATCTACACTGCCATAGGAATATCACTCGACCACTTCCTGTATACTTTCTGTACAAAAAAAGTGCAGTTTGCTGATATTTTATGTACTGCCAGTGTTTTACACTATTATGATTATTATGATTATATACCATGTAAAACTGAGGCTTAAATGTCCCATTTGAAATGCTTCCACTGCTTATTAACTATCCGATCACAAATAAGACCCATTGAACAATGAAATGTTAAAATGTTAAAGGTAAAACACAAATAAATTAATGACTATGACATTAGGAGAGTATGAAGTGGTAAAAAACAATAGAAGTGTTTCTAACTATTAATACTAATGAAATTAAGTTTAACGGCGTAAAAAACATTGCCTGATATTATATAAAAACATTGGTGCTAAATTGCCTGGAGATCGTGTCTATCAATTTTTTATGGCTTCAAAATGTTGCCAGCATGCCGTTGTCACTTTTTAGCTAATCCATGTTAAATGGTTTGTTTGACATTGTTTTATTGCATCATCGATTTCAACAAACACCTGAATAGGGCTGTCATTTTTACTGACCTTCACGTTTTAGCTCTGAGATTCTTCCTTTTGATATACAGAAGCCGTAATTTATCAAAGAAAACTAAACTATACCTTATTACCAAGTAGTTGTGCTGGCTAGTCATCATTTTGACACATTAGGAGCACTCACATGCTGAAGAAGGAATCAACATGTAAAGAAACATAGAACTCTCGGCTGCTCAGTCCTTCATTCCTCCTCTTTCTCAGAAACATACAAAGGAGAAACAGACCCCTTTTCAATGTGGTTTGAAAATCTTATGTCTTCGATTATGGATTATGTCTTTTAAATGCTTTGTGATTTTGATGGAATAACACAAAAAATGATGCAGATATTTAAGCGTGCCTGTGGAGCACATCCCACAGAGCTCATTGCTTCATATAGGCTTTTTCTCATGTCCACTGGATGAATTTAAGAATAGCTCCCACAGGAAATAATTCCAGAAGTGATGTTGTGGTGACGGTGGCTGCTGTTGTTGTCAGGTGTTAAATAACACTTTGGACCAAGGACAGCCAAATGACAGAGTCTTCACTGGGAGAATCTAAAAAGAGGAAAAATATAGTGCAGAGAGGCAGGAAGGACTCCTCAAAGAGGTGACCATCAGCACAGCGCCCAAATGTTTGGCAGCACACTGCTGCCATGGTATAATTGGAGAGAAAACATATATGGGTGCAAATAACCCCCTGTCAGTGGCATTAAAAGGAGTACAGCTGATGGCTGGCTGAAAAAGGGAGAGAGAGAAAGAGAGAGAGGGAGAATGCTGGGGAAAAGTGGAGGCTAAGTAAAAGGCAGATGAAATGGAAACATACAGGGTGTAAGAGAATGAGAGGCAGAGAGAGACATGAAAATATTTCCGATGATTGTTAGCTGGTTGCCCACATTGTGTGTTGTTGGTGGAAAAAAAAGTCCAGAAAATCAGATGTTTTGTGTTCGCTGGCTGTGTGATTGATTTGTGACATGTTTTGAATGTGTACAAGGTTAAAATGGAGAAAAGGTAGCATTAAATATGACATCAACAGTGAGCGTGGTCAGTCTGATGGCTGATGTGAGAGTTTGTGTGCGTGTGTGTGTGTGTGTGTGTGTGTGTGTTCGTTTAATGCTCAGAGGTGGCAGGGGCGATCAAAGTCTCCTCTATCATTAGCAGCAGATAGCCCCTGTCTTCAGCTTTCAGCAGGCAGGGCAGAGCGGGAGACGGCTGGAGTGGACGATGCCCCCCTCCCGTTGCGTAGCTGAAGCAGAAATTATCAGCCTGTTAAAGACAGATTATAATGGAAAACTCCACCAGTACTGTGAATGTTTCTGTATGTTTTTTTCCACACAGTACCCTAAGCCTGTTTTCCTAAGTAAGTAAACATGGCTTGATTGCTTTGTTCGGTGAAGAAAATGAAAAAAGCACACATAGCTCATGCTAGGCGCTTCCCATGATCTGAGAGTCTGGCACTTGCAGGCCCAGGGAGGGCCCCCCTGCTGGGCCATTTACCAGCACCTCAGTCTCTCTTTGTTTAGCCGTAGAATTGCTCTTAAAAAGCATGCCTGTGCTTGGCATGCCTCTGGGAGGAGAAACTTCTGGATGTGGTGCAGCGAGGCTCTTAACTGGCCCTCTCTAGCTTTCTCACGCGTCTCAGAGCCACACTGCTAAAGAACGGGCTGCTCTGTGTCTGAAGGCTCTCTGGGCCTGACCCCCCGCTCCCAGCCGAGCGTGTCAAAGTGGTAATGAGGAGCTCATGGAGCGACAAGGGGTTAAATAAAGTCTTAATTCAGTTAACCTTTATTTATTTATTTATTAATTTACAGCACAATGTTCGGAGCCACTTTCCTCAATTATATCCCCGGACAGAGCTTGTCTTGTTTTGTTTTGTTTTTTGTCTTTTTGTCGTTGTTGTTGTTGTGGGTCTTTTTTCCGAGGCAGCTGTGCGGGCAGCCATTGTCTGGGCTCAGATTGCTGCTTTAGCTCAGTGGCCACCCTCATTAATCATCCCTTCAGACTATTTATAACGCCAGAGCTGCCGCGTCGTTGGCTTTTGTCACGGTGGCACCCTGTTTGGTGGCGGGAGGAAGCCTAATTATTAACTGTTAAAATGACAGGCCGCGCTGTTCCGTCAGCCAGCAGATTGACAGGCAGACTGAGAGGAAGGCCATGAAACAGCGGTGAGCCACCTGACCCATTTTTCCCCTCCTCCTCCTCCTCCTCCTCCTCACAGAGTCCCAGCAAACTGCGTCCTGTTTTTGTGTGTGTTCCTTCGCGGTCTGCTTTCTCGTGAGCAAACAGACGCCGCTGTGCTCTGAGCTAGATGATAGATGGCATTATGTTTCATATGAGCCTGACGACGGCGAGAGCTGTTTGCCTGGTTTATTGTTTGACAGGTGAAAGTAAGAGTGAGTTAGTTTAGATATGTAAATGGATCGCGTCTCAAAATAGATGCACGCATGGCTGCAATTAGCGGGTGATTTGTCTGACAGTTGTAATTTCACTCCATTGTATAGACGGCCTCTCGTTCAAGGCAAGGATGGTATCATCTCCTCTCGAGCTGCCAATGGCGTCGCAAATAATTCACAACATCATTTAGAGAACGATGCGCCTGTCAATCAGACTCTCACACGACTTCTCTGACTCTGGCTCGTTTCCGGCGTCTCGGGTTAATGCCGTGTTTTATAAGTTGCTGGATGAATTATTGCGGCGTGCTGATAGTGTTGAGACAGAGAGTGGACTGGTGAGGGGAGGACTGCTGGGAAACATGAGCACAATCTCTCCTGTGCCGAATGACAGTCTTTGTTATTTGTCTTCTGACACCATGGCAGACAGCTATCAGGAAGAAAGAGAACTCACTGTGAGCTGGTACAAAAAAATTGAGAGTCAGACTTTTTTCTCTCTCTCTCTCTCTCTCTCTCTCTTTCTCTCTCTCTCTCTTTCTCTCTCTCTCTTTCTCTCTCCCTCCCTCCTCCTCCCTTTCTCCCTAAGCTTGAGATCCCCAAATAATGAAAGGGATCAAGTTGCTGTCACTGTCACAGTACAAACATAAACTTTTCTGGCACCTAATAAATAGGCAGCGTGGCATTGTTTTCAGAGCCAGACAGGTGTGTCTGGTACACTGCTGATGGCTTCTATTATTCTGCTGGGGAAGCGTGTTTGCTTTCTTGTCATATATTGTCACACATCTCTCTCGTGAGAGGCGGGCTGCTTGAAAGATGGCCAACAGTAATTATACACATGCCTCCCATTGCTGCCTCGTGTTTTGTTCGTCTTGTCCTGGTAGCCCAGCCCGCTAGCTTGAGTCCTTATGGCGAAAGCTGTGCGGGTGCGTTTGGCTTGTTAAAGCAGCGTGTTGATTGTTAAGTGCTCGTTAGCTGCCTCAGTGGCAAGCAGAAGGCCTGGAGCGTCCAAAGGCACTGGTTACTCATCGCTGCGGCACAGTTCAAAGCCCTGATCTCAGCGCAGGCGATGACATTATTTGCACCTGAATGGCAGGTACATCAACATCTCCTTGTAAGCGTCTGAAAAGAGAGACAGTGGAGCCCTTTGTTCTCTTCCACAGCCCACTTGGGGCTTTGACAGCCTGTTGATGGATATTATCATTCTTAATGTCAGTAAATAGTGCCATGTGAGATAGAGGATCTGTTTCCTTTCAGTCCTCCAATGCTCATTTATCTCTCTCCAGTTCTGGTACTTTTTCAGAGGGGAAAAAAAGACCAAAAAAACGGCAAGCTGGAAGTGAGTGACGACTTCAGAACCAGGAGGATCTTCTGCTCTGCTCTGTTCTGTGTCGAGGGAAGGCTCTGGCTCGGCTCATGTGCAGCTTCTGCCCTTTTACGAATGTGTTTGGACAACTTCAGATAGCACTGTGTCATTCGAAGGCTTTGTGTGCCACTCTTATTTGTGCAATGTAAACAGTGTGCTTTAAGTGAAACAGCCCAGAATGTAGTTTATAGGCTGAGGATTTCTTTCAATATAACAGTGGCCTTCTTTATCTTCACTCGCTGGGAAACATTTTGTTACGTTTAACCTTCTGAGCTGTGAAGAACCGAACCCAGCTCTCCAAAGATGATGAGGTCAAGAAAGCACAAACCAATATCAGAAGTCTGTGGCCAAGCTAGAATGAATAAAATGAATTATAAAAACAAGAAAATGAGAAAAAAATCCAACAAAAATAAAAAAATAGTCAAACTAATCAACAAAATTAATAAATAAAAATAGGTCCTGGCATAATTACCTGACATCCAAAAGAATACTTGTTATGCTCATGCCTGAGGATAAGATTCATGAAGCTTTTTGTGCCTGTTTCTTCCACATTTAGTACATTCTACTCATGTGTTAGCTACAAAACTAGTGGGTAAATCTAAACACAAAAGCATTCCTCTCTCTCCTAAAAATGCATTTCAAAAGGTATCATGAAAAAGATGACATGACCCTTCAAAAAACGTGTGGAGATTGAATACATATTCTGCCTAATTTACTGAGGTTTGGCCATGGAATGTTGCCATCCTCTTCAAACTAGGTGTAAACTAAAGATAGCGCCTCCAAAATATGTTGTTAGGAGACATTTTGATAGTTCGGTGTTGTGTTCTACTGTAGATTGTCAGATAGATTGTCAGTAGAACATTCATATGTGTTCCTGTAACATAATCTATCACAATAATGATAGCATATTGGCATATTATGAACCTCTACTGTTTCTCAGTCCTCACACTAATCCAACTGTTCTCTCAGAAAACCCAGTCCAGTTGATTAATAAGCTCTTCTTGACTTTAAATGGCTTATATCACTAAAGCACTAAAATGTGTAGTGCAAGTGTACCAGAACCATTTTCATTCAGGCGCCTGTATTCGACTGAGCTGACCAGCCACACGAGAGATAGAGAGGACAGAGGGTTTGTATTAGACTCTATAAAATTAAAATGTTCATCAGTTTTTGAGCCATTCTGAGAGTGGAGGGGGGCAGCCTTGTAATTGAAAAGCATGTGGCTCTGTCAGCAGGTAACGGTAGGTGGGCACACCTGCCTGGGAAGGTGGAATTGAGGGAAAGTGAGAGATGCAAAATAAGAACACGGACTGAATCAATAGATCAGAGCCGTGGTAAAGAGACATAGAGATAAATAGCAAGAGTCCAGTAGCTGAGGCAGGAAGCCACACAACTTAAGCAGCCGCACGGCATATAAACACACGCAATTAATTCCATTCACAGATCACTGCCTGAGCCAAAAATTAGTTTATATAATAGATCATACGTGATTCTGATATTCTTAAATCTAAAATTCTACAATCAGTAGAATCACCACCTTCTGACTGAAGTTTGCATGAACACACCACAACACACAGTTTCATAGTTAAGTGAGGCATTTTATAGCCCTGTTGCTGCCATTAGATGGAAAAGTCCAGTTCCAACATTGTAGGGGATTAGCTTTGGTACTCAGACCAGTTGACAAGCTTTGAATGCTGACATCCTGTGATTTACAACAGGTAAACTGGTGGCCTGGTGAGTTGCCCCTGCAAAAGGAAGGTCTTGAGGTTGAATCCCAGAACCACCAGTGACACAACCGAGGTACCCTTGAGCAAGGTACCATCCCCCGATACTGCTCCCCATGCTTGCCTCACTGACTGCCCACTGCTTCACTTAAACACAGAAAAAGACTTTCACATTGTTCAGATT
This sequence comes from Brachypetersius gabonensis, assembly GCA_037577145.1. Classification (NCBI taxonomy): domain Eukaryota; kingdom Metazoa; phylum Chordata; class Actinopteri; order Characiformes; family Alestidae; genus Brachypetersius; species Brachypetersius gabonensis. The sequence goes on from JBBJLR010000153.1 coordinate 12,581,442, forward strand.
CTGTGCTGTGTTGTGTTCATACATACTTTAATTTACTTAGGCATCCACGACCTTGACATGCACAGTTATAATAACATAATCCATGTTTTACACCTCAAGTGTAAGTGATCATAGTGATTTGCCTCAAAAGTAGACATATTAAATTAAAATTGACAGTGCTTAGTATGCATGACAATATACAAATTAATGGACATATTTGCTTTGTTTTAGTTTTTTTTTGTAAACTACTTTGGTATGTTTGAAAGTTAATTACTGTAGTAAATTGTGTAGTTAAGTTTCTTATATAATAATATTAGTAAGATCACTCTTTTGTAAAGAAACGTTTGTAAAATTTTGACTGGCCTAGTTAATAAAGGAAGGTATTCCTATGACATCTCTCACTCTGTCCACAGCTCCTTCACCACCAATCTGTCTCCCGTGTGTACTCCCCCTCCACATTAAGTTGACAGAGCACCTCATATTTTGTGTGGGGACAGATACGTCATAGCGTCGAGAAAATGTGCAGGTGCATGAGCTTCCTTTCTCTGAGAACAGACAGTGCGCGTGACACTCTTCCTCTCTTGTCCCTGATAGTGCTTTGGCATGCAGGCATTATCAAAGAAGGAATCTTTCACATGCAATTATGGCAGAAAATAAAGGTGATGAAGTGCGCTGTGGAGAGGCAAGCAGCGGATCAAAGGGCTCTTGTGAGCCCTGATAGAGTAAGAGACCACTGCTCATCCCTGGGAATTCCACAGGTCTGCATAGGACCCAGGCAGACAAGATAATAGAGGTGGCGAGTGACAGAGGCTGATTGTGAAAGCATCTTGTCTGACCTAGCTGGAGTGGTCTGCCTCTTTAGGGTGGGGCTTGCTATGAACATCTTAATCATAAAATATTATTTTGCTCTTGAAGCAAAGATACAAGCAGCTTTTTACTTGGACGAAATACAAAAAGCTCATGACGTAATAAACATCAGTAGTTTATTACGTCAAAAGCTTTTTGGCAACTATTTTCACAACTATCTAATCTATCTTACCCTCTAAATGGCAAGCCTCCATCATAAGGCTTACTATTCTGTAATTCCATGGAAAAATGTCTGTTCAAACTGGCTGAAGTAAAGGAATAGAAGTGGGAACTCTTTATTGGCTCCATGGCATATGGAGGTACACTATTGATTATTTTGTGTGTGTGTGTGTGTGTGTGTGTGTGTGTGTGTGTGTGTGTGTGTGTGTGTGTGTGTGTGTGTGTGT
>JBBJLR010000153.1:12588535-12602436 GCA_037577145.1 Brachypetersius gabonensis
TAATAAAAACCTTCATTTAAGAACTGCATTTTGTGTTTACTTGTGTTATCTTTGACTAATAGTTAACGGTTTTTGATAATCAGAAACATTTTGTGTGACACACATGCAAAAGAATAAGAAATCAGGGGGCAAATACTTTTTCACACCACTGTATATGCAAATAAATGTATACAGTTTTAGTGAGGCCTTTTTAAAGGCTTCAGAGTTTGCCTTTTTCTGTGTATTGTGGAATCATAGAAAGGCTTTGCTTGGTTGGTTATTGTTTGGATACAGGATAATTTGTTTTTTTGCTGCATTATTCATAATTTAAAATGTAAACAAAGTCATTTAGAGTGGTTTGATGTGAATAGTGCATTGCAGGGAATATTACAATTACTTTTTTTTTCTTTCAAAAGTCCTGAGAGGAGTCATGATATCTATAATAAGTAGCCAGTTCATTTACCATCCAAATTGATCAAGAAACCTACATATGTCTTAAAAAACTAGTCAACATATCTAAACGTTCTCCTTATTATGAGAGAGATTAGATATATTGTAAGAATATTATACATGTATTCAGTCTAGTTCTAGATGATTTTTTACTTGTTTCAAGTAATTGCTTCAGGTGAATGTTTCTTATTTCATTGGCAGATAATTAGACTTCTTTTAAGTGTTATTTCCTGAAATAAGCAAAATTATATGCACTATTTTTCATAACATAGCGTTATCTACATTTTTTCTAATTACAAGCAACATTGTCTGTATTGTTTCCAATAACAAGCAAAATTATTTGGATTGTTTCTCATACTCTTCTGGTTCAAACCACACAGAATTGTAACTTACAAGACTGTTACAACTAGCCCTTCAGTGTCAATAGGGTTAGCTGCAGATAAAACTGACACCCACACTGTTTTCAACTGAATTATTCATAAGTAAATACTTAAAACAAAGTGTACTCGTCCATTTGTAGCATACATGAGCGGTTTGCTTGTGTATCTACATGTAGCTACACCTGGATCTTTATTCTTTTCATTTTGATAATCATAAGGATAAACTTTAGATACTATTTTGCTTCACTTTGTGGCAGGTACCTTTTAAAGACAGTTTTTGTTCTGCTTGTTCTTAAACCTCTGTTTACTTGGTAAATTGTCAAAATGATCAGTAGATTATTCAATTACTGATTTAATCAACAGTGAAATCCCTTCTGAAAACACTTCAGTCATATGCAGGTCACTTTTTTATTTAGAGGGACATAGGGGTGTGTGCTTACAGTTTCAACAGTCAGGTCTAGGTAATGTACATTGTATGACCTTTTGACTTCTTTACATAAGTGTGAAGTAGACTCCCATTGAGATATTATCTGCCTTAGTCCCGCTCATCTGCCGAAGTGAAAACACACAGTGGCGGGTTGCTTTAGTTCATTATCTAAATGCAGTGACAGTGTGGACTCTCTACACTGATAAAAATACAAGGTAATCCACCTCGACTGTCACTGCCCCAACCAATTCATTAGCTTTCAGAGGTGAGCAGTGGGAGCTGACTCCACTCCTGTCTGAATTGGGTTTTCAATCTCAGCGCTCGAGCCATAACACGCTCTAACACACTCCCATCAGGGAACTGCCTTCTGAGCTCAGCACTCTAGCTCCTTTCATTTGCACCTTGCCTTACCTTTAATTGTGAAAGGCGCACTAGCAGCACCCAAGGCTGGGAGTGGCAAAAGAGGTCTGATCTGGCCTCCTGGAACATGCTTTGAGGTTAAATCTTGCAGTTTTTAAAGGGCCTGTTCTTAAGTATGTTTTGTGATTTGACTTCCAAACTTCAAGTCTACTTCTGACCTTGGCATTTATACAGTATGTGTGTGTGTTTTCAACAATTCAAATTCTTTAAGACTTACAGTGGGTATGGAAAGTATTCAGAACCCCTTAAAATTTTCACTCTTTTTTATATTGCAGCCATTTGCTAAAATCATTTAAGTTAATCTTTCCCTCATTAATGTATGCACAGCACCCCATATTGACAGAAAAACCCAGAATTGTTGACATTCCTGCAGATTTATTAAAAAAGAAAAACTGAAATATCACATGGTCTTAAATATTCAGACCCTTTGCTCAGTATTTAGTAGAAGCACCCTTTTGATCTAATACAGCCATGAGTCTTACTGGAAACGATGCAACAAGTTTTTCACACCTGGATTTGGGGATCCTCTGCCATTCCTCCTTGCAGGTCCTCTCCAGTTCTATCAGGTTGGATGGTAAACATTGGTGGACAGCCATTTTTAGTCTCTCCAGAGATGCTCAATTGGTTTTAAGTCAGTGCTCTGTCTGTGCCATTCAAGAACAGTCACAGAGGTGTTGTGAAGCCACTCCTTTGTTATTTTAGCTGTGTGCTTAGGGTCATTGTCTTGTTGTAAGTTAAACCTTCGGCCCAGTCTGAGGTCCTGAGCACGCTGGAGATGGTTTTCGTCCAGGATATCCCTGTACTTGGCCGCATCCATCTTTCCCTCTATTGCAACCACTTGTCCTGTCCCTGCAGCTGCAAAACACCCCCACAGCATGATGCTGCCACCACCGTGCTTCACTGTTGGGACTGTATTGGACAGGTGACGAGCAGTGCCTGGTTTTCTCCACACATATTGCTTAGAATTAAGGGCAAAAAGTTCTATCATGGTCTCATCAGACCAGAGAATCTTATTTCTCACCATCTTGGAGTCTTTCAGGTGTCTTTTTGGCCACTCTGCCATAAAGCCGTATATGTAAATGACCTTTGTTCTGATTGACTGTGAGTTTCATACTGTGCATCATTCAAAGGCTGAAGGCTGAATGTACGTATATGTATATATACTGATTTTCATGATATCACAAAAATTGGTGATTTTGCTGCTTAATTTCCATATGTATTCCAGATGGACTGAAAAGTGTATGGTATGTAGTGAAACTTTTACGTATTACGTGAAACACTTATGCATAAATAAACTCAGTAAAACTCCATTTTCCATGACTATGGACACGGTAACATCTGGTTTGTGTGTGTGCACTGCTCGCTCACTTCTTAATGCATTTGACTGATATGAAATGATGTTGTTTATTCCTCAGTGGAAAAAAGAAGGAATAAATGAATGAATAAGGGGATGTATCCATTTGTCAATGACTGGCATATTACCTCTAGAAGATTGATTGCGCTGGGTTTGGATGTTCCATGGGCCAGCGAGAACAGTTCAGTGACTGCTTAGTGATGCATTTCTTCAGCAAATGTCACAGGCCTGTAGTCTTACTGTCACACCATTAGGGTAACATCATTATGCACACAGCCTGTCTCATCCTGAAAAGAACAGAATAATTCCTGTAGAAAATTGAAGCAAATTGTTTAGGAACATTTTTTGCAGCGGCAGCAGCAGCAGCAGACCAATCATTTTGCCACGCTTCAGGTATGCCAGATAAATGAATAGCCTGTTGAGCACTTGCAAGAGCAGGCCTGGTGAATAATTCATGAGGCGGGGCTGCATTTGAATGCACTAGGTGGAAACAGAGATCAGCTGCCTTGCGGTGGCCACACCTGTCCCAGAGTGATGTGGGGCGACTGGCGTGGAAGTGGCCATGCTGCCCTCCGCTGTGTCCATGACCAGGCCTACAGCTCCTGACTAACATACCAATGAGGGGTGAGTGGCCACTGTGCCCTAAGCGTCCATCTCAGATTGTGCCACTCCACTGCTCTCTGACACTCTAGAGATGTGTTCCAAGCTTCGGGCCATCCGAGACACACTGATGAAGTGACAGCTGCAGATGAAGCGATGAGCCAAGTTTGGCCACTTTGATTGGCATGGTCACGCCTGGCATGGATAGAGTGACTGCAGCTTGAGGTCAATGTACGACAGCAATGAGGTGAACGCCTGTGACGTGTCACTGCTGCCCAGTCTAAGGTCAATGGAGTACTTTGAAAAGCTGTAGACTTTAAACAGTCACCACTGGAGTGGTGATGTTTTCCCCCTTATCATGACTGTACTTGAGACTTGTATGGTGTCTAAAGTTTGCTTTCTTAGTTTTGTACTGCAACACTGAAACAATGAGACTGGTAGGTGAAAAGGATTACAGTGTTACTTCTACATACGTCTACATGTTCCACCCACTAATTAGGACTTCAGTCACAAAATAACAACCATACTAGGGGGAAAAGCCTAGTTCTGATTCATGTGAAGCCAGCCAATGTTTTTAACTGACTGTAACGCAATGTCAAACCTGAAAAGCTCAGTCCTGGAGGAGAATGCCAACTGCCAATCCTGTTTTGTCAGCTAACAGATGCCCATGCATATCCTACCAACCAGAGAGAGCAAAACCAATTGCACCCTTTTAAATGCCCAGGTACAGGTGGCTTGGGAATAACTGGGGATCAGCGACAATGATGGACCCAAAGCTTAGACAGCTGCACTACATAAAAAAACCTACTTTAGTCCACTATAGAAGATCTTTATTGAACATTAAGCTATACAGAATTGTTTAAAAAATGAAATCCTTTTGAGATTAGTCTACAACGTCACAATTTAAAGCAACTATGTCATAATTTAGATATGCAGTTTGCAGTATGCAGTGGAAAGGGGTCAACGTGGGTGCTCTGACTGGTCTATAGGTCTGTGGTCCCTCATACACAGCAGACTGAGATGCACTGTGTGTTCTGAAACCTTTCTATCACAACCAGCATTAACTTTGTCACCAGTTTGTGCTACGGTTGTTCTTCTATGTGAATACATTAGCCTGGCACAACTATGAGCTCTGGGTGCCCACAACCTGGTTGTCAGATGTCCAATTGTCCTTTTAGTTGGTACTGACCACTACATACTGGCAACACCCCACAAGATCTGCCATCTAGCCATCATGAACTGGGCCTTGTTAGACCTGTACGCTTACCAGATGTTCAGATCTGCATGCTTACTCAGTTTCCTACTTTAAACTAATCAAGAATTGACTATTCCCTTGCTGCTTAATATATCCCACCCCTTATCAGGTGACATTGTAAAAAGATTTAATTATGTGGTGTATATTTAACTAATTTCAACTCAATAGTTCATATTATCTCTAAACATTCGATGCCTGAGGTATATCTCATTCATTCCTGCAATAGATAACTAAGGTTGAATTGCGGTACAAAGCAAAATAGCAACGTTAAAAATGTATTTCTACAGTATGTGCTCAGAATAAGGGTACTAACATGTTGGCAGGGCTGTTGTGATACTCTATAAGCTTCTTTTGAATGCTTGTCAGATTTTGTTGTTACCTGTCTAATTGACAGGAACTAATCAAACAAGGCCTAAATAGAGACTCTGGTGCTCTTCTAATTGGTCTCTGTGACAGTGCTTCAAAGTCATCATTTGCACAACTTAATGAATAGGTTAATAAAATAGAATAGTTTAATTATGTTTTACTTCCCAGATTGTTAATGGTGCCAGAGTAGCTCGATTGAATAATGCAGTTTCTGTTATTAATTATCAGTAAGTGAACTTGTTTAAATGATATTTTACAGCCTCTTGATAAAATTACAGCTGGAGGCAGTGTGGTGATAGACAGACAAAGGCCACGGACGAATTATCATAAACTATTAGCTTGTTTCCAAAGGGTTTTATGTTAATCTTTTAGTGCTTAAGTACCCCCCCAATTAACATATCAGGAGGAGCTGCCTTCCAGCAAGGCTTGCAAATTGAAGTGCTCAGATAAAAAAAAAGCCATTCACAGATGAAAACCAAAGGAACGGCAGGCTATCGTGCTGAAGTGTACAGGAATTTTTTTACGTGCACTAGTGTGTGTGTGATCAAGGAGCTACAGCGATTTCATTATCTCTCATGGGCTGTGACACGAGATGTCTCTTTCAGGACCCTTTGCTTTTGTCTGGTGCTAAAGCAGGCTGCTAACAGGCGGATGAATGGCTCTCATCGTCGGCACCATCTGATGAAGGAACACGTTTACATATCAGCCCCACTGGCTTGATATGCAAATGTGGCACGTCGAGAGGGCCACAGGGAGATATGGCTCTTTGTTAGGACTTCACAGCCCTGTGTTTCTTTTATGCTAAACATAATAGTATCCACAGTGAGAGCACAGGCACCCATCTTGTAAATCAGCCGGCATCTCTGCTGGGTTAAGCGAACAATGCAGTGGAAAGGACATGCATGATTAGCAGACTAATTGACAACTTTGCTTTTTTTCACCACTCACTTTCCGTGGGATTTCAGTGTTTTATTCATGTGACAGTGAAACTATAAAAATTCCACTCTTAGCAAGGATAATTGTTTAATGACTCCATTAAAAAAATATGAGGTAGTCTTGTTGTCCAGTCCCTGATAAAAGTGAAAATTTGTCGAAGAATCAAATTCATGCAATTTCCCCTATGCTTCGAATGTGCTCATCCATTTTTATGAAGTTAGATAGTGTTTAAAACATTTCTGAGTAGCTTGAAGCAGATTTGTGATGATTTAGTTATGCATAATATGCACAGTGTTAAAAAGAATTTTGAGCCTTTTGTATAACAAAAAATTGCACTAACAGTTTTCATCATCCTTTTAATTTCTGTAAACAATTATTTATACCAACTCACATTTTGTTGTCGGCTCGGTTTGTGGTCCTTAGAAGTAAAACTAGTCAACTCCCTTTGAGTTGCACCATGTTTTATTCCTTTACATTTAAATTACATTTATAGTGTTTGGCAGACTATCACAGCTTATCTAAACCTTTTATCATATTATACAAGTAAGCAAAGCTCTAAGACTCTAAAAGAGGCCCAGTGTCACTGTTGGAATAGCATAGTGGGCTTTGCTGGATAGAGAATCAAACCCTGGTCTGTAACATTGAGGGCAACATAGTAACCTGTTACAACACTCAACAGTGATCACCAACAATGGTAATTTAATGCATGATATGAAATTATGGAGTGCAGCTACTGACAAGTCAAGTGACCTTTTGTACATTCTGAAGATTGGATAAAAGGCAGATGACTGATGGTGTAATATGTCTAGCATGATATTTCATGTCCTTTTCTGGTCTTGCATGAAATGTTTTATAAATTCAAGACAAACAATTATTTGTAAGGGTTTTGTTCATCTATCCTGACAGAAAAAAATTAAACTTTGGTTCAGTTGAATTGTTTTGGAGTACATGTTCTACATGCAATTTGGGAAATAAGGATATGCCAGTACGCATTTAAAATGGCCAATGGTTGTTATCATATGTGATATTCGGATGACTTCAAACTAGCCCACACTCTTAAATAGGGTTCTATGCATTACTCCAAAAGGATCATTTGACTTATTATAATTGTGGAACACTTTTTGCTGCTATATAGAACAATTTAATTTTTTTAACAATATAACATGGCATATACAATAGAACTGCCAACACAGAGAAGAACTAGGCAAGAAACAGTTTATGCGTTCCAATATAAATAACATTACCTTTACTAAAGAACACTTTAGTTAAGAGAATTCTAGGATTGGTTGTCCCAGGGATAATTGGTGAGCATAAGCTTCCATTACTTGTTAGCTACATTAACTGTGTGACACCAACATGTCTCGCTCACTTGGGATTTATGTAGTACAGACATGTAAAGTCTTTTCATGGGAAAATAACATATCCTGTTGAAATAGACATAAAGAGAAGATGAGTTAACCTCCTATGCCATTACAGGGTTTTGAAGGATTCCCGTGACACACCCTATTTGAATTGCACCGAATAGCTAAGGACAAGGACTCAGACACTGTCGAGAAACATCCAGACTTCGATGACCAAGACTCCTCCATTCTTCACGGTCTCGCTCACTTGCAGACCCCAGTCCTGTGTCCACAAAGCCATTGTGTTGGTGTCCAGATAGGGGAATAAAACACTTGTCTGTGTTCTTTCCCTATGTAAATATAGTAAAAAAAAAAAAGAAGTCTGGCCAGACCTTTAAGCATGATGAACACTTTTGCCTTCAAACTAAATTCCATTGTGTCAGGCCCTATAACTTATTGCACATGATTACAAAGCTACCGATATAATAAATTACGTTGATGGACAGAATTATACCCGGCGCTTCCTGCACTCCCCAATGACGCACACTAGCTTAGTGCTCCTTGACAGCGGCCTGTGATTTAGCACCAGCGAGGAGGCCAAGAGGGAAACAGAAAACATTCAGGAGAAGGCAAAGGCCTGAGACTGGCCCTCAGCCTAGTTTATAAGACCCTCTCTTATTCCCCACTAACGTGCCACCATTAAATAGCAGAAGGGAGCATCTCTGATGATAAAACAGCTTGTTATTTATTCCCTAAGAAGAAAGTTTAGTCATGGAAGGGATTTGTTTGACACAATAGTCAGTGAAAGAATAGGAAGAAAAAAAAGAGGGGACTGGCTAACGTTGACCAGAGCTTGAAACAGATGTGTCTGCTCTTGACATGTCACAGGCAGAGACAAACAGAGCAAAGCAAAGAGAGCTCAGTGCTGGCATGGTCCTGGCTAATCTATCTCACTGAGAGACAGATTAAAGGCAAAGTCCAGTAAAACAAAGTTCTGCTGCCTTAATCAGAGGACAGACTGCCAGTGTTATAAATAATAAATGAGGCCTAGCTATTGAGAAGCGTGGGTATTATTAGAGAACATAGCCTTTTAAAGCATGGCATGTAGGCCAGCCCAGGCTACGTTTACGCCAGTAAGAGAGCCACCTTCCACAGGGACGGACTGGTTGTTTGGTTGTTTTTTTGCGGGTGATTTTTGCTGCTTTAGTTGTGAATGGCTTTTATGTTCTTTGAAAGTGGCTGCTTCTGTTCAGTAACAGTGAAGGTTCTATTTTGTTGCTGCAGCAAAGACTAAGCAGCCCTGACCTCGGCCCCATTATACTTGGTTTGGTATTCTGTATATGAGTAAGAATCTGTCAGGCGTGCACAAAGAGCTAGTAAAAAACCCTTTGTTGGTCAGCAGTGGCATATTTTAGGTCTGTAGCTAGTGTATGTTTTTCAAGACAGATGTCTGCAGAGGTCCAGAATTAAAATGCTATTGTATTTTACCCACTTATGACTTTTATTTGTAACACATTTTCCAACCTCTATTTGTCTCTTAAAATTAAACAGGCTGTTTTGTTGCTCTGCCATTAAGTCTGAGATGTGTAAATGAACTGTTATCAGTCCCTATATTATGCCTCATTCAAAAATGACCTATTCAATTCAGTGAAAATCTAATTAAGTGTATACAAATGTGTTGGTTGTTGTGACATCACAAAAACAATGGATGCAAAGCGAGCTGTATTCACAGCTTAAATTTCCATATATGACTGGGGAGTAAATTATATTGAAACATTAGGTTTTAAAACATGCCTTATTTGACTTTTTTGTTGTTATGAAGACAAAGGAAAAGTCGGGTTTCCATTATGTGGGTTTCCAAGAGAAAGTGGGAGAGAGAGAGAGAGAGAGAGAAAGAGAAAGAAAGAGAGAGAGAGAGAGAATGAGAAATGGAGAAAGGAAAGGGAGAGGACAGGAGACTAAAATTAAAGGCTAACTGCTACCCTCCAGTGTTCAGGAATGTGGTTAACTTTTCAGCAATACAGGTGCTTGCTCTTAGCCCTCATTTTTATTGTTGTCATAGTAGAAGAAAATCTTCTGCTCCACACAAATACTTTAAGTCAAACTCGCTTGTATCAACATTGCTGTGTACATTCACTAAACACTTGTAATCATTTCAGCATGTTATTTACCTTCCAGATGCCCCTGCAGTACACGAATTGCTTTATTTTGAGGCTGAAACATAAAAAAAAGCATATTTTCTTTCCTTCTTAAAGAGGAGAGTTCCTCTTTAGCTGGGCTTGGGGAAAGGAAATGGGGTTTAAATGTCCCCTTGTCATTAGTTCAGCATGGGGTCACAGCTGGGCCTCTCCCAGTGTAATTGTGCTGCTTGATTTATCTCAAAAGAAGCCAAAATACATATAAATCTCCCGGTACATCCTTGTTGTAGGCCTCACTATGTGATAAATGTCCCGAGGCAAAATAAATGCCCTGTGAATAGATATGAATTATTCATTTTGATAGACCCTTAAATGTGTATATAGTGTTAAGAAAAGTCAAGGTGTTACTCCGTTATCTCCTGTTTCGCTGATGATGGAGAATGCGAGCTTGGCTGCTCTCTCCAAGCAGTAATAAACTTTATTTCTACCTCAGCCATCAACTTGCAGGCTCCACACATAAATAGGCTTTATGTAAATCTGTCAGCACCTAGTGTGTGCTGGAGCTCCCGTGTAGATATTGGCCTGTCTGGAAGTTTATGACAAAGTTTAAAATCATTCATTAAACTGACCCCGTGGTAAATCCACTTACTGGAAAATTGCCCCCCCTCCCAGCAACCCCCACCCCGCCTGCTCTTCTGTTTGGTTTGCAGATGCGATCACGAGTCCATTTTTAACTTAATTAATTGGCCGTTTCTGTTGACAAGAAATTTATGCCGTAATAATTTGCTGGAAATAGATGCGGAGCATTGGAAATGAGATATCCATCATAGCCCTGTGTTCCAGCAGCTGCAGCGCTGCTAATATGAAAGTATTTCAGCCAGCGACGACCCTGCTGTTTGTGCAGTCAAGATTATATATACCCCACGATCCATTGCCTGCCTGAGAGGCGCTCATGGAGGTCTATGATAACAAAGAGTTGGTGATTTATGGCTTGCTGTGAAAGCAGAACTTGATGAGATTAAACAATTTCATAGCACAAGTGTTTCTCAGACCGCCCTGATTTGTAGGTTTGAGCCCGATAGTAAATCAAGTTTATATATCTGAAAGCCTGCTCAGCAAAGGAGTGCAATTACTGTTTAAGACAGCTACTTTTTATTTAATTTTTATCTGGGGTTTGTCTCCTTTATTCCCGCGCCTGTCAGGGAGGCACTCACCTTCGCAAGTCCTTCTGGCTGGGCGGGGAAGATGCTGTGAGGCAAGGCCCTCCTGCTATCTCTCCCCAACAGCCTTTATACACAACAGCCTCCAGCACAGCACTGCACTGCACCCACAGGAGCCCCTCTCTGTTTTTCCAGCCATTGTTTGCGCTGTTTGTCTGGCGCGAGTAAGGAACAGTGCGGTGAGCATGTTATCACTCACTCTCATAAAAAGTGACAGGCTGTAATCCGACGGCTTGTACGTTCAGCACAGTGTCCAATAACTGCGAGTTGACGAGTAATTTGTGAGTACCTGGAAACAGTCAGGACTTCTACTTTTACGCTCATGAACTTGTACACTCAGTGCAGATGTTGCACGGAACAGCCGTCCCTTTTATGTTGTTCCTTTTATCTCTGCATATATAAATTGGAGTAAAATAAAACCCTTAAACACACAAGTTCCATTGTCGTTGGCTTTCTATTAGTTTTATACTGGCTGAAATACCTGTTATTCTATAGAGACCCTAAAGTACATTTTGATGTATTTCAATTATTCACTAAAATCAAAAATTGGTTTTGTTGATGTTGGCTGATACATGTAAATTACCAGTTTTGATTGGCTATTGTATACTGAACCTTCACAAAGCAAATTCACAAAGCAGTCTGAAATATTCTCCACATTAGGTCCTGAATAGATGGATATTTGTGAATACACTGGTTATTGTGACAAAACCAATTATTTTAAAACAGGCAGGTTACCTTCCAATAAATGCCTTATGGTCTGTGGACTGGATGGTACATTTTGAAACATTTTGCTACATTTTTTCCATGGTTATGGCCCATTTAAGATGAGGCGGTTTACTGCAAGTTATCTGGATGTGCAACTGTGTACATGTTGAAACACTATGATTGCTTTTATTTGTTAGTTTTTAGATGAAACAACAGTGGAAAGATCAAGCCAGTCACTAATGAGCATATTTTTAAAACCTGTGTGTGCGCACGCGCGTGTCTGTACGTGCCTGCCTATGTGCACATCATCCCATTTCTCTCCAGCAGACATCAAGAGATCTCATTATTTAGACACATCTCAATTTTTTTCTCTCCCGTACACCCCGAGTCAAAATTAGTTTTCATCCTGCCTGTGATCTTTGCTGACTCGGGCGAGCAGAAAGTAAAGAAAATGGCACTCTTCACATCAGGGCTGAGTCAAATGTGCACTTCACAGAGCAGCACTCGCAGCTAAGCATTGCTAAGTAACCTTCACATTTCACTCGTGTGAAGAGCTAATTTCCTTTAAGTTCACATGTCACTTTCTGCGGCGCGGCTTTGTGGGTCCTCTTCAAATGTCTCCAAGCGTCTAATTGCGTAGGAAACATCCCAGACAACCCAGTGTGACAGTCCTGCTCGCGGAATCTTCAATTATTAAACATCCCCGCACACTTGAAAACAGTTCTGACATTAGATACAGCTCCTAATCGGAACAGAAAGAGCCACGATGTGTCACACTTTTTGAGGGAGTGTGTGTGTATGAGAAGCTGAGAGGAAGGAGAGAGGGGGCAGGACAGGAGGAAGTCAGGATCTGAAAACGGGGATGAAAAATTGAGAACTTTTTGGGGGATTTTGGAAATTCAGCAATAAAAGAAGCATAACCTCTAGATTAGCTTCATGACGTGCGTCCTTTTTCTGTTTAGGTGTTTTTTTTCTTATGTTGGTTCAGAATTTAATTCTTCAGCAACTTAATACAGCTTTCATGTAGGCCAGTTTTTTTTGTTTTCCCATTTAGAATTTGATAATTGACTTTTCTGTTGTGCAATAATTACTCAAAACTAGAAATCTGACATTCAGCAGTATAATAAGCATGCTCAGATTTTCTTTGTGTGTGTGTGTCGGTGTGTGAGAGAGAGAGACAGAGAGAGAGCGAAAGAGAGAGAGAGAGAGAGAGAGAGAGAGAGAGAGAGAGCACCTGTTTGGTTAGTGATGGACGCAGTAAGAACATGGCACCCCACTGAGCTCTGAGTGATCTGTATCCTCCCCCGTCCCCCAAATTCCTGCGGAGGTAGCGGGAACATGCAGGGCGTGAAATAGATATTACTGATATCAAATTGACCATCCATTCACTCCCCGCTCTGTTCACTGACAGCGCTGATTAAAGAGCATGAGTGAGAATATATATGGCATCATTTCCACCTCCGCGCTAATTATGTACTTCTGTTAGTGTCATATTAGCACTAATATCAAGAATAATATTCATGCACATATTTACTCTGGTCCCACAGCATTAATATCAGTAGAATTACTTCCAGCATACTTTCTCTATGATACCCATGTACTTAGGTTGCCCTCATGTGCTATGAGCGCAAATAATATGTATATATAATAGGTATAATGTACGTGTATTAATTGCAGCCATTTATAACATGTATAATATGCTTATAATCACATCTTAATATTTACACTCACATTTTGTAATAAATTTGTTCAAAGACGTATTTTAACGTGCTCGAAATGATGTAATTACACTTATGCACACTTATGCACACTATATACAACAGGTATAATATGCTTATAATTACTTTCTTTAAATTTGCTTTCATAAGATAGCATTAACAATCGGTGTAATATAAATGTAATGACACTCAAAAATACATTTATACGTTATAATAGTTTTAATGACTTGCTTATAAGTACATTGTTATATGTATGCTAGTAATAGTGAAAATAGTATTAGTAATAATACAACATGAAGGTACTTACAGACTTATATATGCACTAACAAATTTGTTATTAATAGTAATGTTGTAATGACTCTTTACAAAGTCTACACAAGTAATATAAATTTAATATACTTATAGTAGTCCAATATATTGTAATCGTGTTATTAATAACAATAACATTAGTAACAATAAGTAACAATAATGTTAGTGCCGAGCACATTACAGTTTGCTAATAGTAAAGTAATCATGACATTGTTTTACGTATCTATTTGCTGTAACATTATGAACATACGTGGATATAAGCAGTATTTTTAGATTAAAAGACACACAGACATTATATATATAT
>JBBJLR010000153.1:12611674-12629833 GCA_037577145.1 Brachypetersius gabonensis
TCTCTCTCGCTCTCTCTCTCTCTCTCTCTCTCTCTCTCTCTCTCTCTCTCTCTCTCTCTCTCTCTCTCTCTCTCTTTTCAGTCTCCATTTCTTGCCATCAATCTGGACGCATGCTCCTGATTGGTGGTGATAAATGAGTGCTTTTCATTTAAGACTCAATTAGGATCAATGCATTCATTGCTCCAAAATCAATAATGTACAATTCTCCTGTCTATCCAACATAATAAATCTGATCAGAGTGCTTTGCAGAGCTTCACACGTGTTGGACTGAGCAATCCATTAGCACATTCAGCTAATGTCATGTGTTTTGTTTTGTAGGATCCCAGTGATGTCAGAGCAGAAGTCATTTCTACACCTTACACACCTCTACCCAGGGGTTCTAGAGATGCCAAAAATCATAAAGGTAAAAAAAGGATTTCTTCTTCAACAAAGGTTGATGTATGAATGAAAAATGTCTGTAATGGCGTTGTGATGCATTGTGAGTGCTTTTTAATCAGTAGTTTTGTTGGAATTCTGCCATCGCTCTCTTCTGTCTCTGCATGAAACATCTTGTCCAAAGTCTGTATCTATGGCTCTACGTAACTTGTGCACATGCGTGCTACGTCATATCATCTGACTGTCCAAAATCAGCTCATACTTCTAACATGAAACTGATGGATGAAGAGTTCCAATCTCTCAGATCTTAAACAGGCCATTCAAAAACAGCTCTGTAAGTTTTATGTTTTATTTAATTTTTCTGAGGTTTTTGAGCTGTTTCTTGGTCATAATGAAGCATTCATTGTTTATAAAACATATTTAGAACTGCATCAGAATACTGGCAATATCTTTGAAAAAGAATGGACTTTAGCACAGGTTATAGGAACAACTTTTTTCAGAATTATTTTAGAGCACTTTTTATAGCATCATTACTGTGTATCAGTGTATTACTATGCCACCCAGTGTGTTGAAAAAACAGGCAGAACACCTTTTTAAGAAGCACATCAGAATTATACCATCAGTGAAATAAGAAAGCCTCTAAATTTTCAATAGTGAATGTAAATGACTTGCCTACAAGCAATCATCAGTATTTACTATATTGATAGCATGGAAGATAAACATTGCTTAATGTTTGCCTTTCCTCTCCATTCATTTTCCAGTGAATAATATTCTACAGCCTATAATCACCCTGATCTGTACACCTTTTTAAAAGAGAGGTATTGAATATTGTCCTTCGTCTAAAAGCTAACCTTTTGCTAGGTTACTGGAACCAACCACACAAAGCATTCATAGCAGCGTGAATTATATCTTGCAAGAACTAATGTGATATTAGTGCCCAGAATGTGCACAGTCGTCCTTAACCTCCACCAACCGCACAAAAACATGTCAGAGTATCATCTGTTTTAACATAGTCTAAAACATTGTGTAATACTAATGGTCTGCTTTATTCTATATTAAATTGCTGTTCAAATCCTCAACCAGCCTTTCAAGTTGCGGCCATGGTGCTGTCGGTGTTGCTTTCATGCGAGGTCAGCGATGAGCCCCCCCACCCCCCACCAAGGACAGATCTATTTCACAAAGGCTGACCCGCACCTCTCAAGTGATGTAGAGGAAAGCCCAGTGCTTTGTCAAAATCATGTTGCTTGAGAATAGTCCATTAAAAGGTGAGCGGAGCTGACATATGAAATATTTTTTCTCCCTCTTAGATTTCGGCACGGTGACACCCTCCATTCGTTATTTTTATGATACTGTACTGCAGCGTTAGATAACATGGGCCCTCATCTTTGTCCTTCGCCTCTTTTTATTCCTCTGCTGTTATCGTGCCGTTTTTATTTATCTTGACTTATTGCCTATTCTATTTGCTTAATGCATCAGGTCTGACACTGTAACTCTTTATTTGCACTCACCTTTGGCTGCACCGTGAAAAAGCTTTAATAGAATAGCCATGACACTAAAGATGCAGTTCACCTCCAGGACTGTGTCAGGAGGATGCGAGCTATTTCTATGCATAAGCTATAATTCTTCTGCTGCTTGTGAATCATCACATGATGTAATTATGTGGTTGTTTATCAGTGTGCATGCGTTACCTCTAGAAGTGCACCCAGTCTTGTCAGCGAGGTTGTATGTCCAATGCAGTGTTGCGCCAGTGGGTGGAATAAGAGGCATGTCTGACAGCAGACATCTCCAACACAGTGCATCTTTACCGTTTCTCAGTATCACTACAATTAATGTCACCTGTGCCGAGGCCCAAGAGCCAAGGTGCCACGGGTAATCACGGCAGGCATGAGGGAGAAAGAGAAGGACTAGGCTGGCTGTGTGCTGGCCTGGCTGACACGCAGTGAACAGGACTGGAGGAAGTCTTGGCTTTGGGATATGAAACCGTTGTCTCTTGCGTTTGTGTGGAATTGGAGAGTGGACACGCAGTGAGTGGACAGGAGAGGCTTAGAGGAGGCTGGAGGAGCTGGACATGGAGGAAGAAAGAGGCAAAGAGGCCATGTGGCAGAGCAGGCGTGACATAGTGTGGACGGCAGCGGTTGCAGTCTGCGAGGGTGGCCGCAGGAAGCAGCACTGCTGTCAGCTCTGACCAGCTTTAAAGCAGCCTGTCTGGCTGGAGAGCCCAGAGTTGCTCTCCAGAAGTAGCCATCTTTTTAAACACCTTGCTTCTACAGCGATCACTGAAGCAGCAGCACTGTTTTCAGCCACACAGATCTTCTATTCATTAAGAGACAGTAATTAATGTTGAATACCGTGTAACCATAGCACTCTAACCTGTGGAGAACCGTTCCATTTTGATATGGAATGTTGGATTTAGTTATAATACATCCACCTCCTTCTGGATGCTGCATAAATAACGTAACCAAGAAATATACAATTCCCCCACATACATTGTTGGACATTTTAAGGCAATAAATACTACCTTAAAGCTTGCAGCATTAAGAATATCTGATCTGACCACCATTTATTTCCTCCTTAGTGACTAAACCAGAGGCCATTTACCAGACAGGGAGAAGTTGTACTCCTACATATAAGAGCCCGCAATGCATTTCAATGCTGTTATTTTGGGCCATGCTCCAGCTGTGTTGCATGTATGTATTTTAAATGGCACACAACTGTTTTCCAAACCCCTGGAGGCAAGCAGCCTTCAAAGAGAAAATCTGAACTGAAGACACCCCAGGGACCCTGCACTTTTTTACGCCTGCAGTTTTGCTTTCATTACGGCACAACTGATTTTTTTTCGGCCCCCGAAAGGGGACCATATCTGAAGAGTAAACTGTTTTACAGTTTGCAGTACAACAAATAAACATCTGGGACCGTTCACAGCACTCCATTAGAACATTCCATTTTTTTTGCCAAAAAGTGAAAATGATGACAAATGGGCTGTCACAGAGACTGGGAGAGGCCAGATGACGGAGCTGTGGGTGCTAAGCACTGATTTTTAAAGCTCAGCAGGACAGGGGGAGATTTACACCTGCTGCTAGTCCCCCTATCCTCCATTAACTTGCATCTGGCAAGTGTGCATCACTCATTTACCCACGCCTGGATTTGCTCTGATGATACTGAGCTAAAATGCTAGGTCTGACAGACCTTCACAGACAGATATATCTAAGCTTGAGCCTTTGTATAATTGAGATAAATCTGCTTGTTGTGGTCCTCAAAACAAAGCCTGATGGAATAAAGCACTGCCCTCACTCCCTTTGGCACAATTGACTCTTAACTAGTGCCTCTGTGGTAAGTGTATACTTGTTTCTATAGTATGTGTTTGTGTTGTAACACATCTGAATAGATCCCAACCCCAAAACTCCTTGTCATTGTTAGTCTTTTCACCTACAAGCTAAATGTGCCAAAAAGGTTCCTTCAAGCGATGCCATAGAAGAACCACCTTTGGTTCTTTGTTTTTTTTTAAATAAACTTTAAATAAACAATAAAAAAGTTGTTAACTTTTTTTCTAAAACCATACATCCAATAGTCATGTATTGTTAAACGTAAACCTCTCAGTGTTTTGATTCGATAACCATAAAACAGAGAGACTGATGGTCCAGCTCTGCTATTACTTTTAAGAGACTTGTGTGTGCTGTTAGAGACACTGAAGTCCATGATGATTGTACCATTGATACTTCTCCCTTGGTAAGTATGACTTTTACATTAAAGACAAATGTTGGCTCCATCATGACGGAATCTGTTCAGGATGTGGAATCTGGATTGATCATTCTAATCTCTGGGAATTAACTGAGAGATAATGATTTATTTATGTTATTTATTTTAAATACAGATGATGGGTTTGATGAATTTAAGTCAGTGTTTCTCAGATTTGAGATTCTAGTCATTTTGCAGCAATAATGGCAAGCATTATTGGCATTATCTATCTATCTCTTTTATTCTCATCATATATATATACATATGTGAAATTGATCCACATTGTTCCAAATCTTTAATCCCAACTAATACTGTTGAGATGTGGAGTAATTAATGCTATATGAAACTTTTTTCCTTCTTGAAGTGAAGGTTGCTGTTGAATTCCTCTCTGATGCTCTTATACATATGTTTCCAGTTCAGTGATATGGGTGAAAGAAAGGAGTAGGTCAGATATTTGTTCTATGACAGAATTCAGATCCAGAGGCGTTTTCCCTTTTGTGCACTGATGAGGTGTTTCGGATCCCTTGCTAATGACTTAGGGGTGTTTTTGTGGCCATTAAAATCCCTGTGTAAAACACACCTATAATTTCAACTGTAGAAAAATAATGAGCTCCCATAAAAAATAAATAGCCATCACGCAAGTTTATATCGACTTGCAGATTTACACCTTGTGTCTCTGCTTAGATGCGGTGCCAAAAAATAATGGATGGAAAGTTGTGCGTGCAGAACAAAAAAAAGTACCCAGACTTGTCATTTGATGTAGTCTCACATACATCTGCTTTAGATATCCTCAGCGTTATGCATCTCTGATTAATTATTTGTAAAAGATTTAAAGCCTTTTGTGAGACTCTGTGGAAGATATGTACTTTAAAGGGTGATATGCTACATATTTCTTTATTTTTCTATGTTTATATGTGACTGAAACCAGAATTTGTGTTTATATGATCAATTTACAGCCTCTTTTCAGCCTCTGAACAGAGTCTTGGATGTAGATAATCTCTATTCTCCCTTGAAATTGTGGCTAATTCAAATAGTAGTCTGGCTGAAACACTCCTTCATAATGTGAACGGTTGGGGCTATACTGCTTTCAACTGCATTGGAGTTATATATGAAAATACATTGTTTTTTGTGAGATCATTAAAGAATTCAGTTCAAAATTGAATAATGCAGCTTGGATTACACAGACAGTATAGACTGGGCAGGGTGAAATGGTACATACTAAAACTTTAGCAATGTTCCATTCTACATCAAACTCCTTTATTTAAAAAAAAGTCAGGAATATCTGATGTTCTCTGTTATGGACCTTTTAAGCTGAGCCTTCGACAGGCATACAGGCGTGTGGAGCATCTGCCAGTGGGCTGTTTTTTTGGCCTTTCTTTTTGTGAAGACAGCTTTTGTTTTCTCTGTCGTAGCGAGATGATATGATATGATTTCTGTCAGAGGGGATCCAGTGGGCCTCCCAGGACTTCTCTGGCAAAGGAGCATGAATATCCATTAGTCTGGAGATGGAGATTAATGGCAGGGATAGAGGAAGAGCCAGGCCATTCTGGCCATTCTTCACCGCCTATCAGAGAGAGAGCAAGCGAGAGAGGGAACAAGAGAAAAGAAGAGGGGGAGAGATGGGATCGAATTCTTTGGTGAGCCAGCCAGAGCAGTCCTGTTTGTCACTGCCCCCTCCCCCATCTCTCTCTTACTTCAGAGCACAGATTAAAACAGCAGGACAGACTTAACTTCCCTGACAGCTTCAACTGCTGAACTCTGCCTTGCCATCTTTAAACTGCTTTGAGATGCCTTCCCCTTTCCTCAGTGTCATTACTCCTATAGAATGCCTCTGCATTCGCTGAATAATTCTGTTTGTGTCGGATTTGAGGATGTGTCAGTGATACTATTGTGTTTTTTTCTTCCCTCTCGCGCTCGTGCTCTACTGTTTGATGTAGTCGAATGAGTCTCTGAAGAGCCACTCATGAGAGACTCCCGTTGAAAGAAGAAGAACTTTTTAAGAGTAAGGTGGCGCTGTCAAAAAGGCATGGTGTTTATTTTTATTTCGTTTAAGGTATTTGTTTTTACCATTTGCGAGCATTTGAATATGAAAGCGCATGATATTCTCTTCTTGATGAGGGCAGGTTAACAGGGCATGTTACAGTCAAATTAGAGAGGCTTAAATGCACCATGGGAATGGAAGTGCAATGCAAGAAAAATCTTCTCCCAGGACCAAATCATGTTTGATGTTTAAGATGCCACAGAAGTGATTATTGTTTTGTATAGTTTTCTAGATGAAGAGGTGAAGAGATCGCCTTTGAAATAACGCTCCCAGCCTTCATTACCTCTAAAAACTAGGGAAATTGCTATGGCTCCATTTTCCTCTTCTGTTTTTCTCTGAGAAAAATGTTTTAACATAGATTAATATGTCAATTAAACTTAAACCCTGAATCCCAAAACAGTCAGTGACTTCTAAAAGGTTTTACCGCTCAGATCCAATCTCTTCACCTTTACGGTTCATGTCTCTGTTTGTAAGTGACCCACACATTGGACATGAATCTGATCCAAAGCTTCATATGAAAGTGGTTCCAATTTTTTTCTGTTCACTCAACTTTAAAAAACATCAAATCCATGTTACATTATTAGGTCATAAATGTGTGTGTTTTGCCCCCCATTATGTTTTGGTTCTACATCTGGTCAGAGACACAAGATGGAGTTCTGCAGCCTGGTAATGTAAATACAGCAAGTGCTGCTGTCACTTGTTTGTATTCATCGATGTATTAAGCAGTTTCCTCTGGGATCAATAAAGTGTTCTGATTCTAATTGTAGCCTGTCGAAACCCTTTTCTGCTTTTTATGTTCTCTTAAACATTCCTTAAGAGGTCAAAATTAAGAGGACACACTGGTTACTTCTTACATGCACAGCTAGTTTTACTTGCACATGGATTTATTTAATAACCCGATGTTCAAGATCTTTCTTCTTCATTTTCTGTGAAAGAATAAGAAAAGTAATAGTAACTCAGATGCTAAGAGACAAGCATGCTGTTTTAACGTAAAATAAAAAAAAGGAAAAAGGAAAATTCATAAAATCAAGTTTTCAGGTAATACTGAATTATGTTCCAGAAACTAAAGAAAAATATGAAAAAAAAAGATTTTTTAAACATTTATAGCTTTTCTGCAAAATAGACGTCATTGACATCAAACGTGTTAGTATCATACATATGTAATGAACATGACCTATCAAAGCTTAAACTTTATAGATTTGAGAGATATTAATAGTAATATACATTTCTCATCACTCTGATGAAACCAGTCTTTTTGATATAAATTCTGTTCTGTGGTTTTTAATGGGTAAAGTGCACCTTGTCTCTCGACTGTGTCGCTGGAGAGAAGTTAGGTTGGAAATAATTAAGACAGTTGGTCTGTATGTAAAAAGATGGCTGTTTACAAGATGTTACAAACATTTTAGCACTATGACAGAGCTGACTTGGCTGGATTTCTGAACCATCTATTTGCACACACTCTCTCTCTCTCTCTCTCACACACACACACACACACACACACACACACCAGAGCATATGTGTGAATGTTAAGTGATACCTCATGCTGGGCTGAGAAAATGCCAGCATGATGGACAAGGACATGAGGCCTCGCCAATCATCCCAACCTAGTTCCAATAACATACTTGCAATACCTGCAACTTTGGTGTGCTTCCCAGCACTGCTGGCCCATCCAAGCAGACTGACTGAGAATATATCACACAAATGGAAACCCCATGCTCATTTTCTAATCAGCTCTGAAAGCGATTACTAATGCAGTCAGAACATTATTCATACTGATGAGTGATTTGTGACGTGTGTTTGGGACATCTGAGACGCAGGCTTGTATTTCCTGTGTGCTTCTAGTTGTGCCAAGAGTGTAGTGCAGGTTGGTGTTGCTTTCATAGTTTCGAAACTCAGGACTTTATCACTGTAATTTATGAGGAAACAGGCAGGCCAAATGGTTTGGGTATTTTTACAGCAGGATCGATGCTGGGTCCTCGAGTTTCTCCTTTTTGCTTGGGTTGATATGGATGGCTCTACTCATGTCAGGAGGTTCCTCCGTTTGCTCAGATGCTGAGACACTAAAGTCCTGGCAGATGTTGAGCAACTTGTCATTCTGAAGGCGAAACTGATCTGCGCACAATGAATCCTGATTGCATTATAATGATCATGTGACGGAGCCAGTGGAAATGTTTATTAAGATAAATGCCCCTCTCAGGAAGAGGAAAACACGCCAAAAAGTCATAATTCAGAACCATGGAAGATGCACACTGGAAGTATTTATGATTCATCCTTATGTAAGGTTTTCTTTCCAGCATTTGTTTGTGTGAATGCGATTCAGTCCACAATTAAATTACAAATGATCGCAATTAATTTTGTGACAGCTTCGATCTTTCTATTTTACTTGTGTACTGTGCATTTATTGGGGTTATTAATCATCTAAACCAGTTGAAAATATGTTCAGAGATACATCCCGCCCAAGTTCCTGTCCAGTGGGCTGCTATGAATTAATCCCATATCTGTTACTCAAACGGCCAGATGTATCTGGGGCTATTTCAGCACATCTGAGTTACCAGCATGGCAGTGTAAATGTATCTGTGAGCATTGCATAGAACTGTTCATAGGGTATAGAATATCTGTGATTTAGGAGGAACACAAGAGAAAGCTTGACTTCATAAGTCATCTAAATCCATAAGTGACACATCATCCTCCTCTCTGTCTTGTGACCCTCCCCCCCACCCCCCACCCATTCCCACATAATTTGTGGGCTGCAGCCATTGTGGTGGAAGGGACAAAGCTCATCTGTCAATTATAGCAAGCTCCATTGGGCTATTGTCTAAACTGTTTTCTTGCTCACTGGTGAATCCACTGATTTATTGTCACTGCCTATACCTGGGTGTACAATCACCAGACACTAATGTTTGAACACAAGCTATTGCTTGCAAGGTGGCCGTAGCTTAAATGAATGAGTTAGCATTATCCACCACTATGATCTGGCAAAAGAGAATGGATATATTGAATTTACTGACATTCACTATAAAGGATGTTGGTTTCAGAATAAAAAAAATGGGGTTTTGACGTTTACGCTATACTAGTTTCTGTGGGTGATTTGTGGATTCTGGATTGGTTCTTTTTTTTTTGTTGTGCATGTTTTGGTGCATGTATGTAATGTTTTATCAAAGTACAACTCTATCCAGCCATTATTATTATTATTATTATTATTATTATTATTATTATTAATAATAATAATATTATTATTGTTGTTGTTGTCACATGAGGCTTTCATCTCCAGCACCCTTTCTAATCTGTCAGTGCAATTTGCTGATGAAGTTGTTCCAAACGGAGAGAGCAGGTTTCTCCATCATTCTAATATAACTGGACATGTTCTGTTACCGTCATAATTTGATTGAGTTATCATTTCTGACATGTTGTGTCGCTGTAAGACTGTTGAGTTGACTGAGTCATAGAGGTCAGACACTGAAATTAATTCCAGATTGCAGTCGTTTGAAGCAGTACTCTCCTCATTTCCCTAGGAAATCTTGCCTTTTCAATTTTGCTTGTGGTTTAACCACTCCACTTCAGGTCACCTAGTCAAGCAAAGACATCCGTATCAAATTTGACTGCTGTCATATTACAGCTGAAGAATGATCTGACCCTGAAAGCCTCCTTCTTTGGAAGCTTGTTATTAAGTTATTAAGTGAATGAATTAAATATGTGGTATAATAAATGCCAAAGTTCATACAGTACAGAAGCTCAAAAGAGAAAAGAGAGAGTTTTTTTTCCCATCTTGGTCTACTTTCCAGTTGGATGTGCTAAAGTTATTGTCTACAAATGGCCTGATTTGGATGCAGAAGTGTGGCTTTGTGCTCTTTATGGATGTCTTTATATGTGTCCATTTCCCAAACGCTAACAACTAGAAGTGATTATGGTATGGGGAACAGTGTGAAAATGTGCAGTAATGGAATATTTCTGAAGGCCTGAATTGTTGCAAATAGGCTTGCCCTGTGAGAAGAGTTAAAATATGCCTCTGCACTTGACACCATTAAGTCTATGCTAACCGCTATCCCCTGGGAGCTTGGGAAAATTGTACCACCTCCAGCAAACTGTGTTTCACAATTGGGCATAGCCTGATATACTGCTCCAGTGCAATTGATTCAGGAAAGGAAGCGGCAAATAAAGGAGGAAAATGGCATGAAATGAAATGAATTGAAATGAACACACATGTCCTGCAGTAGGATTTCTTTCCCCCAAAGCCACACTCACACGCGGTGACCCAGTTGCACTGTTCCTAGCAGGGTTCAGGGCAGCACTCTGCTTTTATTCCTCCCACTGGCCATGGCTTTTCTTCTAAAAATCACATAGTGTTTGTCTCAAAGCATTTATTCACTAAATCAGAACTAGCTGAAACACCAGAGAAACTGAAATACCAAGAACTGCCTGATGTGTTTCATTTAGTTTCATATAATAATTGCGTTTCACATAAGTAATGCAGTTCAGGCATATTATTAAATGTGTTTTCTAAGCTTGTTGTTTTGTTTCTTTCTCCAGTTAAAGTGTATTGCAAAGCCAGGGATGATATTAAACTAACCTTGGGAGAGAAGAGGGGAGGAAGGTGAAAGAGCCACAGGCTGAGCTTCCAGAATCACTAACTAACTGTGACATTTGGGCCGCGGAGCTGTTCAAGTCACTGCACTAATCAGAACTGATATCCGCTGAACTTTAAGCGCTTCTTTAGGTAGCGTTATTTGTTTTGCTCCAATAAAGGTTGGCTTTTTTTGTTTGTACTTTAGTACTGAGACCTTCTGTGGAAGCATAGGTGGATATTTTAACTTTTAAGACCAAAATTTAGATGTCCACGTCACAAATGGAAGGATCAGAGGTTTTAAGGACATAAAGCCACTATTAGGTTTGCAATTCCATCCTCTGTCCTTCTCTTCCTCAGCCTGGGCTTACTCATGCAGCCAAGCGCATAATGTGCTTTGAGTCCTGTAACATGTACGATTATAATTAGCTTTGTCAGGTCCTAGCCCCTACAACCCCCATGCAGATAATATGATAATATGTCTTCATAACCGACTGACCTTACATGCTCAATATTTCTCCCCTTATGAAGATTACATGTCAATAAAGTAATTGAGTCCTGGGCTGTGAGGCAAGTGAAGATTTAGGTTATTGGACTTTTCGGGGGCAGTGATGTATGACCGTTATTATTCCACCTGTCAGGGGATGTGCAGGGTGCTGATGATGGTCCGAGGATGTCAGGAGAGAGGAAGAGGGGAGGAGAGAGAGTGTGAGAGAGAGAGTGAGAGAGAGAGCAAGAAAGAAAAATGAGAGATGGATGGGGAAGAGGAGGGGGCTCAGAGCTCTTCAGTGCTACTGTTATATCATTAATCAGGCTCTTCCTCTAGTGCCTGCTCCTGCTGCATATGGAAGCTGGATATGTCATATTAATTAGCGCAAGGGAGACTTACAGTAAAGGCATCCATTAAGAAGAGGGCATGGAGACTGGGTATTAAAGAGAGCCAACAATACAGCCCTATCATAGCCCTGCCTTCATCCATCAGCCGTGTGGGATCAACTATAATAATTCACTGGAATATTAGTTTGCCTCTCTCTTGCGCTGGACTGGAAGAATGCTGTCTGCAGGCCTCCACTATATTAGTACCATTTATAGTTGCGACTCAAAGCCTATCCATGGATTTCAATTCTGTCGGCATTTTAATAGCATTAAAGTGATCCCATTTAAAATGTTTGGAGCTCTACATTCTTCAGGTTTCTTCACAGACAGAGTTCCTGAAAGCAGTGAGTGCTGGTGAGAACTGAGATATGGAAAAAAAAATCTGCTGAGTAATTACTGAAAATTGCAAGTACTGAATGAATTTAATGAGAAGATACTGAAAGTGGCCAGTACTGAACTGCTGAGAGTGCACTAAAAATGATGGGGAATAAATGCATTAAATGAACTAAATAAACAAAAATAGTAGTTACTGAAATCTGCTGAGAATGTACTAAATTAATCTGCTGAGAAGGTACTGAAAGTGGCTGGTACTAAAATAATCCGCTGAGAAGGTACTAAAATGGTAAATACTGAGCTGAACTGCTAGACTGGTGAGTGCTAGATTGCTAGATTGGTGAGTACTGGGAGAAACTGCGGAGAGGGTACTGAAAGTGGTAGGTACTAAACATGATGTGTGTATGTTCATAGGTAAACAGCCACACTTGTCATTCATCTAGACACCTCTGAGTGTGAATTTGAAGATGAGTGTGTCTAAAGATGAAATAACCATTCCAGACCAGCAGTTACCCTGCAGTTAATGACTGTGTGAGGCAAGGGAAAGTGGCGGTCTGTGTTAAAGGATATTTTACCATGTCCATTTGCATTAAGGCCGGAGATTGATGCACTCCAGTCGGATGAAGCTTCAGTCTGACTGATGCCCGCACTCTGTCATAGTGACACCGCCCTTCCAGCCATGCGCTGTGGCTTGGGATGGGCACCCCCTGCACCCACGCAGGGCACAGCCCCTGTAGCACATCTCTACAGCCCTTGTTCTTTTCTTTCCATCCCCTTTCTCCCTGCTCTCTGTCAAAGTGTCATGTCGAATCACCATACAGCAGCCAGCTCTGGAGCCTCAGGTACCAGTCCAACAGGCCTCAGATGCTGCGCTGAAATGAATATAATAATGGGCTCCGGAAAATAGCACAGGGCACTTAGCAGAGACAGGAAGAGGAGTAATAAGTGAGAGAGAGAGAGAGAGAGAGAGAGTTGTTTGGGTGTGGGGGGCGGTGTTTGTGGGTGTGTGTGTTCTCTTCAGGGGGGACCAGAGAGCAGATGCATGTCCCACAGTGAGGCAGGTGCAGTTTGTCTCCTTCATTGTGGAGGTGGCAGCGGGGGCTGTCAGATTGGTATTGATATGTGTCACTCTGGGGAGTGTCAGGTGCTTTATTTAAGACAGCAAGGAGGCCATGCACTCATGTGGTAATTGACGTTTGGCTTTAGGGAAGATTAGGCTGTTTGTTGACCTAGCAGAGCAGACGATGGAGACATACATTGTGAAGTGTTGTTTGTCTTTGTATGGTTAAGCTTTAGTTACACCCCAGTAAGATGCCAGGTTGGGGTTTTGTGACATATATTGTTGTTTTCCCGTAACCACCTGCCTGAAGGATCTTAAGCATACTTTAGATTGAAACTGTTATTTACACTCTGAACATTTCACACCTAATTGACAAATAGTGCTCCAAACTTTATTATTAATATAATGAAACATTATTATTAATATTGAGTCCCATTAAGTCTTGACTTGGTCATGTGGATAGTGTTGCCTCTGAATATTCTGTCTTTTGTTTGTGTCTTTTGACACAAATAATATCACCAGTTTAATAAATTAATCTTGGTGCTGTCTGTCCTGTTCCACTTTGCCTTCAGTTACAAACATAATTCTTGTTTACAATTAATTGGCTCTTCTATTAAAATGCCCCAAATAAGCTTTGGTGTTTTTTTATTATTATTTTTATTATTTATTTAGTGGCTTCAAGCATGAAATGGCTTGATTCAAAGATCCATTTGTTTCTTTTCTGTAATTCCAAATACTTACAAAACACTTACCAGCACCATGTTTTAAAGAACCCGGTCTCATGAGTTTTTGTGCAGCCATCACGATATACAGTGTAATCAAAATGCATGCTGCAATCACACTTTAGGGATTTTTTTCATGTTAGGAAAATGCTTCACTTTTTCGTGCCAGGACATCGCTTCACTACCCTATGTATTTTAATGCACAATGCGTAATATCACCAGTATCAGCAGTAACTGGTGACTGATTGACAGTAGGAGAGAAATAATGAGTTGATTCCTTATCGTTTTTGTTTGCAAAGTGGTTGAAACAGGTTGAAATGCTGTGAGACGGGGAAAGTCCCTAACCTTAACCTTAAACGCTGCCCTTAACCTTAACCTTAACCTAACCCTAACAGTCACCAGTAGTGCAGATACTGGCAATGATACACACTGCACATTAAAATACATAGGGTAGTGAGGTGTTGTCCTAGCAAGAAAAGGTGAAGCATAGTCCTAACATGAAAAAAATCCCTGAAGCGTGATTGCAGCACATATTT
This sequence comes from Brachypetersius gabonensis, assembly GCA_037577145.1. Classification (NCBI taxonomy): domain Eukaryota; kingdom Metazoa; phylum Chordata; class Actinopteri; order Characiformes; family Alestidae; genus Brachypetersius; species Brachypetersius gabonensis. Next base: position 12,625,914 of record JBBJLR010000153.1, read on the forward strand.
TGATTACATTGTATATCGTGATGGCTGCATGAAAAGTCATGAGATCGGGTTGATTTTAAATGCATCAAGATTTATCGTTCTCACTTTTATTTACTCACTAGCTTTCACTGTGTTTCATAAGATACAGAGAAAAGATGATAGTCTAGTCAGTTTTTGTCGTTGTTAAGGTTACTGTTGTTTCTACCACTAATTTCGAATCCATTCTCATCATCTTTCAGCCCTCTTTCTTTAGGTTTAACAAGCATGGTTTAGGTTTCTTTAGGTTTAACAAGCATGGTTATCATATGTAACTCCTCTGTCCAGATTGTGGTTCATTGATCTGTGTAGAGTTTGCTCATTAGTGCAATAAGATGCCGGGGTTTGCACAGTTTTCTAAGGACATTCCATTCATTTCTGTGGTTGATGCAGTGAAAGGTGTTGCAGTATTCAGTGAAACACTGGCATCCGACTTGTATTACTTTTTCTCTTACTGGGCTTTTCGGTTATCTAGCATATATCAGTATACCTCTTGTTCATCTGCCGTTCCTGAATCTAACTTGCACACCTGGCAGTTCTCTTTCAGCGTAAGGTTCTAGTCTGTGTTAAAAGATCTTGAGCCATAAGACCTCTTCCAAAATGCTGGTCCATTGGTCAGCACTGTAACCAAATCTTGAAATATTTCTATTGCAATATTATTGGTTCTTATGCCCCACTTTTTAGACCATGATTTTTTAGCAGTTGACATATTTTTTTACAGTTACTCTGGGTTTTGTGGCACAGTCTTTTTTGTATTTTATCGCTATATCTTCTGCAATCTGCTTATATTCTCATTTTTTGTATGATTAACATTTATTGACTTGAGTTTCATCTGTTGCTTCTCTGACTCTCTGTCACTTATCTCCAGCATCCTAAATCTGTTTTCTCTGAAGACGGGTGGTATGCTTTCTAGGTAATGCTTTGAAAGTTTGACGGTTTGATTGTGTTTTCTCATCTTTATTTGGAGCACATTTTGTGATTTCTTTCTTTCCTTCGTTTCTTTCTTTTTTTTCTTTCTTTCTTTTGTTCTTTCTTTTGTTCTTTCTTTCTTTCTTTCTTTCTTTAATTCTTCAAGGGAAAGAGTTCTTGTGAACATAGCCTCCTCCTCTTACAGTCAAATGACCATTGTGATGTGTTGACACGCCTGTCCACTATTCACTTACATGGTTTGGTGGCAATATTTGATTTGACGGTAATCCCAAATGACATTCGCTGAGGAACCATTTTGCTCATTGACGCATGAAGTCTATCACATCCGTCACGATTACATTTAGAATCAGCCTGCAACTGTTATCTTGAGCTTTGTATTTGGACAGCTGCAATAATAGCATCTTAGAGGTTCAGCATCACTTTTGAGCATTAAACAAAAACCCTCAACTCAAGCCTTTTGTATTTGCAGGATTACAGCAATCATGACCTGCAGGACATGCACTTATGCATTCCCATCACTATGTGATAACTTTACTTCTCTGTCTGACTGAGAGGTTGTTTTTATTGTTTACAGGTCCATTTGGCTGAGTACATGTACAGTTAAGACCTCGTATGCGGACTGGGATTTTTATTTGACCCCTGGAGTTGAGCATGTAGAGTAGAGGCTTTCTTTGTGCTGACCCCTATGGGTCGTCCTTTCTAACTCAGCAGTTTAGTTTGTGTTAATGGCCTGACAGTGGACTTTACGTTTTCACTCTTGGGGTTTGTTTGATAAGTAGCACTGCATGTAATGCCCACAAATTTAGACGGTCATTAATTCAGCCCTGCCTTCAATGTCAAAGTGATAAGAAATGAGGTAATAACTCTCAGGCTATTAATACAATACAGGAGTGTTATTGAATCCTGTCACATAGATTAAACTTTAAATTAGTAACTTTGCAATCACCCCACTAATGGGACCATTACTGAAATCAGCTCAGTTGCAAATTACACTTTTCACATTTTGTTTATCTATCCTTACCTTTTTAATTAGAAATTGGTTGTTAATGATGACCACAATCAGTCAGCTTCAGAGAAAGTACATACTAGATTATTTTACTCTTATCAAACACTTAATGTCATGCACTAAAATGGCTATTGTATCATAATGATTAATCGGGTCATTTACTGACAGTGGTGCTGTTAATTAGTGTATGGTATTTCTTTCTTCTTCTTTTTTTTTGGTCACAGTAGGGACCCCGCTGCTCGAGCCTCTTATATGCGTTAAATAAGACGAGCAGCAAACCGATATGTATTCAGTCCTCTGTCATAATCTTTTACACTACAACCTCCACAACCAGCACTTGTGCTGACACAAACAGCGGGTGGAATTCATGTGCAGAATAGCTGTTAGAGGCAATGTAAGTCTCCTTATGATAGACCAGGAGTTGTTCCAAGAAGATTAAGGCTTTGTAAACTGCTGGAGCACTCCGCCTCAAATGACTATTCCCTTATCTCCAGGGCCCAGAGCTACTGTATGCCTCACACAGACTTATTCTATGTAGAATAAATGTCATTGAAATTAATTTCGCCAGTCTTGAATTAGGCTACGACTATAATCTCTTTCTTCAGTCAAAATTTATGTCCTCCAGAATTCAATTTCCTCCTCAGCCTCATAAGTTGGAATACAAAGAGTGATAGGCCTTTATCAGTAGAATGGTTTGAGGACTTCATTAATGAATACTGCCACTTTTAATTCATAATATTTGATTCTCACATAATCCTGTGAGAGCCAGGCGTTTTTCACAATACTGCGACTACATTCCCGAAACAGGACACCTCTGAAATGAAATTGCACGCATTTCTATGTGCCACAAATAGAACACATGTTATATGTTATAGAACACATGAATCTGGTTTACAGGGTCCAGGGTAACATTGGAGTCTGGTGTTAGACTGAGCTGAATATTTTGAGTAGCATAAAATATCAGGATGCTTTGTTTTTGCTTTATTAGGCAACTTCCTGTGGCTAATCGCTGTTATTGATTGGGGATTTTGAAACACGAATTAGCTTGGAAGTTCTCTCCAGACAAGACCTATAGTTAGAGCCAGAGCAAATCTCCCTGCCCTCTCCACTAGATCCCTATACGCTTGATTCTCATCAAGGTTGCTCAGATGGCTTGATCCAGTTAATACTGTGAAAGAATTTGCTCAATATAACCCAACGACATGGAACTAATGAAATATTACTTTAATAATGTAATATATATCAGACTTCTTATCAACAACAGAATGAAAAACATTTGTAAATACATATAATAGATGAAGAAGATTAATTCTGGAATTTGTGATATTAAAGTATTTAAAGTGATCATTTACTCAACACCTTACCAAGTAGTAAGATATAATCAGTGGAATATAATCAGTGGAAATTCTTGCTATTTGATATGCAAATTTGAAAATAGCTCCTCACAAAGACCTTGTGGTGGACCTGTCTTCTGTCTAATAATAGGGCATAGTCCCGTTGTTATCATGAGTATGTACAACTATCTACTGCGCTTGGCAAAGGTTAGATGGCCACGTTTTTTCTCTTCAACATTTTCTGTGGCTCTCGCAACCTTAATTCAGGGTCATGGTGCCGCTTTATATCAGTCTGAGTTCGAACTCTCTGACCTTAGCCATCTGGGCTTTCCGAGAAATGTTGCTTTCCGTTGGAAACACAGTTTAGAAGACATTAGTTATCCTTTGGTCCAAAATCTAAGCCAACATCCCAGTCTCTTAAAAAAGGTTTGCTGTTTGTACTCAATACAGTGGCTGGCATTTTCAGAGGGTTCTCATATACAGTATAGCATTATTTTCTGCAGTTAAAAATAGTCTTGTGATAACAGAAATATATATATATATATATATATATATATATATCAGAATCAGAATCAGAATCAGAATCAGAATCGCGTTTATTGGCCAAGTATGTGAGTGAACACATACAAGGAATT
>JBBJLR010000153.1:12655241-12673130 GCA_037577145.1 Brachypetersius gabonensis
CTCTCTCTCTCTCTCTCTCTCTCTCTCTCTCTCTCTCTCTCTCTCTCTCTCTCTCTCTCTCTCTCTCTCTCTGTATGGTTAGATAGTTAATCCATGAGACCTCAGGCTGGTGGGAGAGGAGGGTTTGGCCTTGTCTGTAGACAGTGACACATGGCCACTCTGCAAATTGACATTCAGGAACATGTGCAGGTTTATGAAAGGTGAAGGAGGGCTGTTGTGTTGCTGTCTTTAAAAAACATGTAAATCATTGGGACAACTGAAAATGATCCATGAAGACACAGCTGAGGCCTTTAAAATCTTTAAAATCTCACTGTCATGAGGAAAGTTCTCCATTTCAGTCTGCTGCTGCAAGGGGAGCACACAACAAAAACATTCCAACCACTTGATTCAATTTCTGTTTTAAAGGCCTAATTGAGGACATTCCACATTTTCACAGATTTTTTTAGAATCAACAAGAAACTTGTGCTTGTAGCCCTTCATGGCTGATTTAGAATAAGACATTTGTGTGCCTAGGTGGACGTGTCCTTGAACTCCTTGGAGTAGACAAAAAATACTTTTTGGGCAACAGCTCTACAACTGTTCTGCTAAACCGTTCTGCTTAAAATTATGAAATTTGTGTGGCTTACGACCCAATGTAATTACAAGTTATTTTGGAGTACCACCGCCTAGTGAATTACGTCAATGCAAAACTCTAGAACTTCACTATATTGTGACATAACACTGCATCACTACCACATTCTTCGGATGCATGCCACATTTTGATAAGATTTTGTCCGTTAGAGAAACTGACTGTAACCTGTCATGTCCCAAAATGTTGAAATTTGGTGTTCTCACACTTATCTACCTTTGCTACATATTGCCTCTCCTATAACATGTTTTCCTCTGTTCCCCTGGCAAGATTTGGTTTATCTTCAAAATTTGTTTTTGTCTATTACATAACATTCACAATATTCAAATTGCTTTCACCCACTGAAGTGGTCCATTCTTTCAATCCCTCATTACTTAGGTCACTTTGTATATTCTGCTTGAACCCCTTCAATCTCCACATATTCTCTCATCACTGCAAAGTTGTACATCTAGTTTCAATTGCTTTTGTCTGGGGTTGCCATGCCATTATTGTTTGTTAGTAAGTTTTACTGCTTTCTCTTTTCTCTAATGGCTTCTAGACTGTCACTGTAAATGTTTTTTGTAACAAGCTAAATGAACCTATATTGTCTTACTGAAACCAAATAATCACATGCTTTAAAATACATAAATCTTATGTTCCCATTAAATGGCATTTTCCCAACTCTTGTCAAGAACGCACAAGAGCAACCGGAAATTAAGTTCATCACATGGTATAAAAGGCAATCTTAACCATTGAGTCATCACCCTCACCTCAAGACTGCCATCTCTTCAGGACTTTGGTAACCTTTTTCTGTGTGTGAACGAGAATGTGGTAGGAATCTCTCTATTAGCAAGAGATCTCATAGTTGAGTGCGTGGACTACCAACTCTCTCAGGTCACTCTGCGAGTGCCGTTTAAATACATTTTTGGGAAATTGTTCCATTCAAGCTCTAGCACTATCACAGTCATTTGACACCCAGACAGGTAACATTGATAAATGTGTATGGTTTTCAGTGAATCCTCCAGTAAAGCCAGTTTTTTTATATTATTGGAGGAGTCAATTAACCTGTTAGCAATCTGCTGAGCTGTTCAGGGTATCATATCAAATAAACTTTAGGCTTCTTGACTTCTGTCTTTTACCAAAGTAAATACTCTCAAAGTCAACGGCAAATTGTGTCAGAGTATAATTGGCCTAAAGCATCTGAGCCTGAAAAGATCATTCAGCTTTCTCCCCAACACCCAACTTAGTTTTCTTGTCTTATTAAAAGTGAATCAAGATTAGTGAATTTACATGTGGCCTATTAACAAGCAATTAGGCACATCCCTAGCTGGAGTTGGTAATGCTTTGCGATGCCAGCTGATAGCAGGGATTTGCGTCCTTTTTATCCAGAGTACCAGTGGACTCCTCCAGCTTAACATCTGCATCTCCAGCAGGGCACGGGGGGATGAGCCCCCACTGACATAACAGATAAGTCAATCAGATGAGGCTTTCGCAAGCTGTCCTACAGGGCTGGGCTATATTGTACACTAAGAGGCTGTGAGAGGGTGGCATGCATATTTTGTATTGTGTAGGCTTACTGGGAGAAGAGAAGAGTGCAGCTGTAGGTGTTTTTTCACTTTGATGAAAGATTGTGTCTTTTGGGGTGAGTGGATGGGAGAATTACAAATGGCACGAAAGAAAATCAAACAACAAAACCTCTGTGCCTTTTTTGTTCCTCTTTAATTCTGTTAATCGTCTCAGGTAAAGATTAAGTGCTCTTGCCAATTTAATTCAGCTCCAAATGATGCAACAAGGTCACTCTCTCGCTCTTTCTCTCTCTCTCTCTCTCTCTGTGTCTCCTTCTCTCCCCCTCTTTCTCTCTCTGGTGGAGAGGAGAATTGAGTTGTCATGTAGCTCTAATAGGCAGCACAGGGAATCATTAGTCTAGCTCAGCTCTCTGACTGATGGGCATTTCACTCCAATCATCTGAGCGCGCTCAGACGGCCCGGCACTATTGACACGGTGTCAGAGCTGAGAGGGGATGGCTTAATCAGCCGGGACACTTTCAGCATTGATTTGACAAGCTGCCGTAATGACCTTCTTGTTTTCGTAAAGGATCACTGTTTATCTGGGCTGGCACCGATGCAAAGAGCGTGCCGCATCGTCATGGAAACTATTATCAAGACAGAGCCGGGCCCTGGAGGGCTCCTGAGGATGAATGTGACTCACTGGAGGGGGGGTCGCAGTGGCCAAGGGTCCGCACTGTTGCCACGGTGATAGCTACTCCTTCCCTCAGCAGCGTCTGTCCATCACCAAGTGAAGGACATCACACTCCTGTTCGCTTCCTTTGGGTGCTGTTTTGACTTCTGCATGTGTGGAGTGCTTAAACTGTCAGATTCATGCTGGCGCCTGAATTACTTCTGGAAGTTGTCATGTTAATAACGAATCCTGTTAAGACGTCTACGTATCGACTGTAAAAAGGTCAATATTAGAAATTTCTCAGTTTCATTTGCCCCGCTGACAATCCATGTAGAAAATTGTTTCTGATTTCAAATTTTATTGATTTGTCAAATGGCCTGTAATGGCCCCTTTACATATCTTTTTCTTTCTATTCATGCAGCAAAATGGCCAAGCACTGCATTGTAGGGCCCCAGCTTTGCTTTGTGTGGCTTTTACACACTTCAATATTTTACCCTGCTTGGCTTAACTGAAAGCTTTCATGGTTTATTTACAGTCTTGTATTTGACTAACAGCACCTTGCTCTGTTTGTGTTTGGTCTTAATTCAGGACAAGCACCCCAAGGCTCCTTTAAAGCCATAAGCATGCCTTTATGTACCCGCGAGGTTATTTGCAGACAGAGCTGGAGATGAGGGTGCTGTCAACTGGATCAGTGTAATCAGCAACACCCCCCCCCCCCACCCCCGCGCCCCTTGTCCTCTTGCCACCCCCTACCACAATCCATGTGTCAGACAGTAAATATTATTGGCATGCTGACAGGTCTGAAGCCGTAGCTCGCTGAGTAAAATCGTTAATAAGCAGCATTATGGGGCCACTTTATCCCAAGGTGAGAATGTAGAGGGCTGTTTTTATCCACAATTATCTGGAGGACAAGATAAAGGGTCCATTGTGGGATGATTTGCAGGCTGAGCGCTGATGTGCTTTGTCTCTATAATACAGAGAGATACAGTGAGAATGAAAATTGTCCTTAAAATATTCTACCTCAAAATTTTATTTTCTTTAACGGTTCCTGGCTTAGGCATTAGCTATTAGAATTGAGCCATATATCAAATATGTTATGTGGTATAATAAATTCATGTGAAACCTTTCTTTAAAATAGAGGTTCGGTAAACTTTAAAATGGTTGTTTGCATCTTCAGGGAGCCAAAAGTGTCTTTTCTGTGGCATTGCTCCCTAGAACCCATTTTCATACCTGGATTTAAGACTACTGACAATTTTCAGTGTCATAACTATAGTAAAATAAATGTGTTGAGTATTCGACATATTTTCTAGATATAAATACAGGTACCCAGTTAATACATGTGCTGTTTTAAGTTGTTTTATTGTGGCAGACTGGCAGATTGAGTCTTGCATGGTTACTTTTAGTAAACATACTGCCAAGTTAATGGCTGATCAATCAATTTCACTGAAATCGATCTGAATCAGTTCTGCCTGCATGCACACAGAGGGAGCCACTTTATCGTAAATCAATCATTTTGAAAACATCTCACAAAGGGGCAAGTCCTTACTAACAAGCCATCAATTTAAGCCGGTTGGGTGCCACCCTTATCAAGCTACAAATCAGCAGTGCAACCAACATCTGTTCTGCTTTCACCTCTCTTTCCTTCAGCTTGTTGTAGGGTCAAGCATAAAGCCCAGCCCCAGGCAAAATGCCGTGCCGTTTACACACAGACGCTGTCCGTTGTTGCAAAAAAAGTCTACATTTACATGCAGATTTAGTGTCACCTTGAAAATAAAAAATGATAAGCATGCATAAAATAGTGCTGGAACAAGGACGACAAAATGAATGTTTTAGCTATACTTTTTTTTTTACTAAATGTAAAGCTGCCATACATTTCGTTTTCACAGGGGTTTCAAAATGGAAAAGTTTCCGTTTCTTATATCACAGATTCACTTTCATGGACTCCTCAGGGTTTATCGCATCTTTAATCAGGTCTGGTATCTTAATTACCAGACAAAATTTCTAAATGTTGTTTTTAGCCACATGTTTTGATGTGCTTATAGCAACTGCCATATCTGAGCTGCACCCTGCAACTATAGAGCAACTTTTTAAATAGTGTTAAAATATGAATTTTACAATAAAAGTATTTTTTGTTCTTTAAGACTTTTACCCTTTTGTTTCAGAATATCATATCTAATTTTTTCTGTTTATTTTATGCTCCCATTTTTGTCCACCTTCATCCAGGGAGCTAGGAATCAGTTTTTTATTAGAGCTCAGGCTTAGGATTGCCAAGGGCTCCTGGTTAGGAAACATTGTCAAAAATGATATAAGAAATGCTATTGGAAGGTACACTCAATATTGCACACAATAGTGCACATTTTAAAGTAATTTTCAGTTCTGAACTGCAGCTGCACCATTAATACGTATTCAGATCTTCTAGCACTTCAACTCAAAAAAATGGTTCCAACAGGGGGACGTTAAGAAGTTTTCTTAATACTAATCCTGAAAGATATAGGGCTTTCAATAAAGGGTCACTGCCATTGAATCTAAAGTTTTACAAGCTTGTTTAAGATTTAAACCTAAATTTCTTTAAGCCTGGTTTAGATTAAATTGTTTAAAATGAAAATCTGAATTTATTTTAAAAAGTTTTAATGCAAGCTTGAAACTTAAAGCTGCATTTTGCCAAGCTCGTTTTAGATTTAATCCTGAATTACTTGAAAATTATTTTAGATGAAATTGTGCATTTCATCAAACATGTTTTAGATTGAAAAGTTAATTTTTGATTTCTGTCAATTTTGTGTTTTGTGCTTGCATTATAAACATGAACATTGCAATGAAGTGGGATAAATGATAATTTACCAGCCTTTAGAACACAAATACATCCATTTTAATTTGAGAAAATACAAAATGAAACATGTACAGTTTATGTACAAACTTTCTGTACAAGACAGTATATTTATCAGCAGGTTATATTTGACAGAGTCAGGTAGATCAACTCAGCACCATCAATTTCTCCATTTATCCTTTATCTAAAACAGTTCAAACGATTAAATCCTCTATGAGAAACTCATTTTTCCTGTAATGAATATGACAAGAATTAAATAAATTGAATGTCCTTCATTGAAAAAAATATCATCCAATGCTATTTCAGCTTGTTAAGACTTCATTCCCTCAAAGCAGTTTATTCTGTACAATTCTTATTCTAATTTAGTAACACCCCAAACTTTACAGTAGCGTTCAACTGCCAGAAATAGGTAAAGTGACAGTGGTGTGATATACATACTAGTAAGTTTGCACTTGAAGTTGATAGAACAAGTGGAAAAGTGTTAATTGAATGCCCCTCTAGCATCATTCAGTCAGTGTTACTCCCTCATTATGTCTCACTGCCTTAATTATTTATTGTGATTTACTCTAAAACTATGCATGGTATGCTTTGTACAGCTGGGCAAGGTGTGTGTGTGAACCTTTATGCCCATTTATATGCCACTTTTTGCATTAGTGGGTCTCACGTTCCTCCTTTGTTCTGAATGCACTGCCTGGCACTGTGCTGGCATGGAGGCGTGGATGGCTTGGATGTTCTCCATGCCAGCATTAGATGCCACCAAATCCATCTTCATGTTTTTGAACATGTGACTGAATGATGCTACCTGAGAGACACTATCATGGCACTTCAAACAGTCAGATATGGGAAGGACATCTTTTCGCCCTCTGATAGGTGCACACAGATTCACCTGCTGTTTTCCAGTTTCACTGGTGAAGAAAGTCAAGCATTTTGATCACTTTGGGCACAGTCTTTAGGGGTGAAAGAAAAAACCTCCTAAATATATTGAAAAACAAAGTTCCTGTAGGCTATTGATTGGTTGAGATGAAATTAAATGAATAATCCTGCTTTAAAATGTATTTCTAGGTTTCTGAGATGTCTGATTAAAGCTTAAAAAAAGTCTGTAAACAAACGAGCGATTGTGACAGTTTCAAACAAACAATGACTGTAGCACTGGAACATGAACTGAAAAGCTGACAAAATGGAATGTAAACTCTGACGCAAAAAGAATTCACATAAAATTCTGTTCTTAGAAAATACAGCATGCCTGCTCTGATGCATAGGCTAGCTTCCAAGTCCCTCTGCACTTCAAATGAAACCTGCTCCTGCCATAATTCTGTCGCTTTTCTTTGTAAAGCAATGCTGGAGCTTCATTACAGGAAAAGGATCTTACATAGACAAGTCACCTATGAAGAAAATGAAAGAAAATAGTCTTTTAACTCCAATGTATAGTGATTCATGATTCATTTTAGGTCAGAATTCCTTTTTTTCAGGCTAGCAAGTATGTTATTGACAGTCCAATTTTACATACATTTTACTCACATAATTTTTTTTATAAATCTACTTGCTACAAAGTGTAACATCAATGTATTCACAATTCAAAAAATCACTTCAGGACAAAGCCTAGATGGCTGCAGTAGGATTATACTACATCCAGTAGACGAACATTAAAGCTGAGATCCTTTTTTCTTCGGAAAATAAAACGTGGCTTATAATGGGCAGAATTTACATGACATACTTTGACACTATGCATTGCCGTTTTTTTCGGTGTAGCAATGTTTTTTTTCTTACATCTACATTTGTATGGCTATTTGCTCACTGCTGATGTGGATATCTCACACAGTTTCGAGTGAATTATTAGTGGTTACACAAGAAAATACTTCAGCATGTTTCCTCTGTGTCTTGAGACCTAATTTAGGTCAATATCAACGATAGCACTGTCAATTCTACCCCTAGAACAGAAAGAGTAGGTGCAAACTACGAGCAGATACCCACTTTCATGCACCTTTCTAAGCCAGTATCAACTTATCACAATCATAACTTGGAATTAAACTGTTTACGTCTCAGCACTGCATGAAATAGTTTTTTGATGTTTTTTTTTTCTATCTCAGCCAATAAAATTAAACATAGTACATATTTTTAATTGATATAGCTACAAATGTCCTTCAAAGCAGCCCACATATCAAGTATCAAAGCACAACTCCAAGGAAACCAAATGGAGAGCTGAGTTTATACCTTTTCGACTCAGGTTGTCTCCTATAACATAAGATCAATCATTTTTCTGTTCCCAAGGGTAAAAATGGACAAACGGAACTGGTGTGCACTGCAGTCTCGATGCATTTAAGATAAATTTAGAAATAAAGTTTCTTTGATATGTATAAAAATAAGTACAAAATGATTATGCTCATATGGATAAAAAATAAGTATGTACGTACAGTATGTATAAATCTGACAGAAGCTTCGAAGCAACGTTCAAAGTTCTGCTTAGCATTTGTATACTTCCCACTTAACATAAAGGCTACACAAGTGTGTTCTAGTCTTGTTAAGTGTAGTTCATTCTATCCAGTCTAATACCAAAGCAACACAAAGGATTTTCAAGATTCACGCCATTTTCTGTGATAATCAACAAACTATGATTGAGCTTATCAATCTGTTTATCTCTTCGATTTTTGAGGCATCACGGTTGGTCACAGAGAACATCCAAGCACATTACTGCCTCTGTGCCAACAATGTGTCAGGCAGTGGCTACACTCAAAAGGAGGAACCATGGATGCCCACTTTTCGCAATATGTGGCATATTAAACTGTACGCATATCGACAATTAAAGCAAAGCTTTCTTCACGTCAGCTTTCCTTCCAGTGAGATGGAGAATTTAATATGATTTGAAAGCTCAATCATAGTAGGATTATCAGCAGGTGAGTGCAGGCAGATGCACAGGCACCAACAAGCATTTTGATTCCTGTGCCTCATTCAAACTAACACATTATGAGCCTTGATCACACCGTTTTTCTAGCCACGGCAAACCAGCAGTCAAGCACGATGGAAAGACATCAAACGAAAGTAGTGCATATCCTCACAATGTATTGCCAATTTTGCAGGGCTACGTTGGGGACCACCTTTTGCATTATTATAGAAATATGGCAAATACATTCCCGTATGGGATGGTCTGGACGGTGTGTACGGATGAAAATAAGACCACTTTTGCCAGGTTGTGTGACTGAGGTCCATGCACACTCAAACACACTCATTTCCCTGAACAGAACCGTTCCAGCTACGCACTGCTAATCCTACCAAGCAGTGAATTAGACAAGAAAACCGACACCCTTCCTTTCCAAGATCCAGTTAGCAACCCAGAGAGAATATTTGATGTTTTGTTTTTCCCCCAAGTTATTCCACAATAACTTGAAAACGTAGTGCAAAAAGAAGCAGATGAGGGTGTGTGACTCGACGAGCGGGGCTTATCTGATGGTTTAGATGAGGTTCTTTGGGTAATGTCAGGATGAGCTGAGTGACCGTGACCCTCATCCTCTATAAGTCAAACCCTTCTACACAGAGTCAGGTCACAACAGAAATTAGATATTGCAAAGAATTACAGGAAGTACTTTTTTTTTTTTCATTTTAACATAATTTCAAAAAGTGCTAAGGGGCTGTACAATCCTTACTTGATTGTCGTTATGTACATCACTATGTATACATTTATAAATTAAACATTTTCCAAAAGCATGGAAGTAACATTAAAGGTATACACATAAGAGGTCCCTTCCAGTTTCCATGTTCGCAACAAAACCCTTGAGCTGTGGTGCAAGGGAATTACAGTGAATCGTCATCATCATAACCATCTCATCATCGTCACTCTTTTTTTTTCCTGACAGGATATTCGGACTCTCTCCACGTCATCAAAGGCCAGGGATTCAGCATTCATCTTCGACTTCTCTGATAGGTGGAATCAGGCTGGTAGTGGATTTGTACTGATTGACTTGATTGGCCATGTGAGTGCTCATCGGCTTGATTTGAATGTTCCTTGGGTAGGCATTTTCTGGTTCATCTGTAAACCATTTCTTTTCTGAGAGACAACCAGACAGAAGATGGAAGCAGGGGGGAAGATGGAAAGGACAAGTGTTAGTACATAGTGCTTGCACAGTTTAACACAATAACTCTTTGTTTAAAGAAAAGAAAAGAAAAGAAAAGAAAAGAAAAGAAAAGAAAAGTACTACCTCTTTTTATCAACATTCACATTCAACAACCACAGGGTGAAAATACAGTTTGTGGTTCCACTAATGCTAATGCTTTCAAAACATATGTATGTACAAAGCATTTACAGCCTCTAAAGACACTGAGGAACACACTGTAGAGTAAAGGAATGGGGTATATCATGCTGTGTTTCTGCATTCATTATCCCGGTAGGGTCAGGTCTGCTCTGAAGTTCCACATTTCATTCTCACAGTAACCCGCTCAAAATCTGGGAAATGAGACACAACGTGCCAAATTACAGACTTTAAGTCAATGTGTGGGGTGAATTTCTGCCCTCATCCTGCTCAGCTTCCCACAGGCAGTGTCATTTTCTAGCACTCCGACATTTCTAACTCCGACTTCAATGTGAAAGTGTGTGTGGAGCTCGGAGTGTCAGGCAGCGAAGGCCTGCAGGCTAGAGTGTCACAGCGCAGGCGTTTGATGTGAGTGGAGTTGTGCCTGCGGTGGTGCAAGGAGTCAGCCACCTCGCTCTATTCCCCTGAGTTTACTACTGATACTGGCACTCATATTGCCCTGAGACATCCTCCGGCATGGCAAGAGTTAAGAGAACCAATTTCAGAGGGACTGGGCTTCTCATCATGTTTTCCTTTCTTACATTTTGATGAGACTTCTGCCAAGAGGAGAACGTTTAGCTGTCAACTTTCCCTGGTTTGGATGAGCAAGTTCTGATCGAGCCAATCCACATTTTAGAGTTGGAGTGCATTGCAGTTTGTTACGTGAAGTGGGAAACAGCGTCTAGAAGTCCGGAGTACAGGGCGATATCTAAAAGAGTTGTCATGATAGTTTCTGGCTAAATCAAATATCCCAACCCACTTCCACCAATTTATACTGTAAACAGGATTTGTTGTTTTACTTGAAAAATTAACCCTTGGTGTCCTATTAGTTTTAATAATTGAACTCATAATAGTAATTTAAAAGATCAAAAATCATTGTTTTACATACTTGAAAGCACCAAATCATTTTACAGTGCTGTAGAGGCGCTCTTGAATTCAGCTCTACATCTCTGTTTCACATTTTTATCATTTGAAACTCATCCAAACCACTAAGGCAGTATGAGAACTACTTTGAATCTCCTTCAGGCAAAATGTCACAAATCAAATTATGTTGCAGTAGAGACAATGGCAAATTTGTACGTCCAAAGTTGTATTAATGCAATAAACTCATTAACGTGTTAACTCAATAATCCATTTTAGCAAACCACTGTCAGCAACAGTAAAAAACAAAACCTGGCTGGAATCCCACAAAGGGATTTAACCTGGTCATGAACTCTGTTTTGCTTTTAGTGGAGAATCACCATTTAAAATCCTTTGTGGTCCAGAACTAGGCTTAACCTCTACCTAGGAACCCAAACCTTAATGTAATATCATTTATTTGGTAGGCTGATCAGAATTAAATTAGGTCTACACAATACCCCATTTGCTAATTTTTTTCAATATGGGCAATTATTTTTAAGTACTGGAATGGAATTGAGTTATTTGTCAATCATCGCTGAGAGCTGATTATATCATTTTACAGTCCAGCCCAACAATAAATGCCTATTTTCATTGATCCAAAAAGAGTATCTGACACTAAAGAATCATCAGACTGATGTATAGGGTAAATGTGCAAACACACAGACCTCTCACACAATGCACTTCGCCTTTGGTTCACAAAGAATCCAGACCAGTTGATACATGGAAGAGGAAATCAAACAAATAAAGGGGGGCCATCCAGAAAAACTTATCAGATGAACTCAGGTATAGAGGTAAGAAAAAAGGTAGAGGATGATGATCAACCACATGCAGTGATCAGATGATCCTAAGCATGACAAAGAGTTAGGCAGCAGTGGCAGCCATTTGCTTTCAGTCTGAAAGCAATGGTGAAATGTAGGCATGATTTCCTTTGGAAAGTAAAAAATCAACATCCCCTCTCATAACAGTGCTCCACAAGGACAAAGTTATGATTCAGATATCTCACAACAGGTGCTATATCATGCATAATCATTAACTTGCGTACCTTGGCCCATTCTATTCATCCTTGTTGCACTTTAGAAAAAGAAGTGGTCTAAGTAAGTTTTACAGTTCTTAAGGCAAGTAACATGTCTAAAACACGCTCACTGACATGACCATATCTTTTATGTTAGATTAGCATTAAAAACAACATCTTGGGGAAGCTCCCTGTCATTACATCCTACAAATGTATTTAATGGAATTCTATTATAGCATTTTAAAATAAATAATAGCTTATTATATATTTATTAATATATAGAACTTCTCAGACTTCCATTTGTGAGTGATAAGTAAATGTTTTGACTACATCAAAAAAAACACTACATATCTATAACTTTATATTATCCAAATAACCCAATTCAGTTAGCTTAGTTTACATTATGCTGTGTTGTCTCGTTTTCCCACTTTAATATGCCTCACTTTTAATTAACAGCATCTTAACAGCTCTACACCCCAATTTATGACTTACTAAAACACTGCTAAAAATAAGCAACACAGACTAAAACATGGACATGCAACTGCAATTCACACGCACACAGACAAATGTGAATGAAAACATTCAGGTAGGCAATGCATGATCTTGCATGTTCTATTCCTGCTCTGTTACAAATGGATATTAAATGAAAATAAGCACCTAGGTCATGTCAGAAACCTACACCACTTAAACAACTGGACAAACTGCATAAGACATATTTGTATATATATGATATACAAATACAGTACATAAACAGACAATCATACATTGATACTCAATACATTATACAAAGACATTTTAATCAACCCACATTATTGAAATGATAATACTGTATTTCAAATTAAAGCAATGGTTTGACCAAAAATCTGATTTACACTTTTTCCTCCTCCTTTCAGTTTGCACTGGAGTTACAAGGCTAATGTAGCCTGTAAAGGAGGCTTGTGGGCACCAATTAGCATCATGCAAACTGCACGCCTCAATCATCACACATTTGTGTCAAACTGAGCTGTTGAGTAATCTTAAACAGACTGGGTTATGTGGTTTCTGGCACTACATTACAAAACTATGAAGAATAAAATTTTCCCTTTAAGGTTCAGGAGAAAGTATGTTTTTTTTTCAATTGACTACATCCGGGAGAAATACAAACTGTAATCTTGGTTTTTGGGACAAACCATCATTTGCTTGTTTTGGAGAATCAAAGTTCTTTCCCTGGAACTCTACTGCTTCATTATGATGGAACAGCCATATGCTGGTATGGTTTTGAGGTATGATCTGGTTGAGATGAGGCGATGAGGCATTGGATCTAATGTGGGCTCAAAGCAAGGATCACATGCAGATGACCACGGAGCAAACTCACAAACATAACGAGGAGTGTTAAATGCACATTACTCTTTCTGTACAACATATGCTCAAAAGACAGCAGTCAACAAGCACACAAACACACACACACACACACACACACACACAGAGCACAGATACACAGTCCAGGGAAGAAAGGCCAGTCTTACTTATGTTTGTCTCTGGCCTCGCGAGCCTTGCTGCTGCGGTTCTGCCGGTTGGTGGCTGGGATGGAGTGGACCGAGGAGCTCTTCTTGCTGGACGAGTGTGAGGAATGAGAGGAGTGGCTAGTTCGAGACTGGCCTGCATTGTGGTCAAACTGCATTAGGCAGAAGATCAGGTCTGTGGGGACCAGCTCAAACTCATAGGGTGGGTTGGTGATGACATATCTGTGAAGGTACAAATATGCTTGAATGTCTGTAAAGTTTTAATGATGAGGAAAACATTTCCTAAACTGGGCTTTCCTATTAAAAATGTAAAGTAATCATTTGATGAATAGTACAACTACCATTTACTAAAACAACTTTCTCCAAATTAGCCAATACATGTTTGTTATCTAAAGTGTCCTTTGTTTTGCAGTGGAGCTACAAAGGTAATGCAGCAGTAAGAGTAGGATTCTTATAACCAAATAAGCCATAACCACCTGCTTCATATTTATAGGTCCCACTCATGTCATCAAAACAGCTCAGACTCGTTGAGACAGGAGACACCAGCAATGACATTAGCAGCATCTCCTTTAAGGCCTAACAGTTACAAAATGAGGTTGTCCATTGATCAGAGTACTTTGTCCACTACATCCTACAGATGTTGGATTCAATTAAAAACCTGCAGAATTTAGAGTCAACACCATGCACTCTATGTCATGTTACTCAAATCATTCCTGAACAATTTGTGCAGTGTAGCTGGATATATTATGCTGCTGAAAGAGACCACTGCCATTAGGAAAAACTGTTGCCATTAAGGGGTGTAGATAGGTGGTACTTGTCAAAATAAAACCCACATGAATGCCAGGACACAAAATAATAGAGCACCGCACTTTCTCCGCCAACATGCCTTCTTTCCCTAGCGCATCCTGGTCCCATCATTTCCCTAGGTATTTGACACCCACCCACCCAGCCGTCCACAGTGCTACCTCTTCATTACCTCTCATTTTACACTCTGAACTTTCAATGGCACCTGCACTTTACCTTCTGATTACTGCCATAACATGCACACTTATGTCCTGTTATAGGATAAGCTAATAATTTGTTCTCTCACTGCTAATTACCTCTTGTGCGATATCATACTTATGGAATAATACTAGTCATTTTGAAAGGTTTATATCCCATTCACACAATAGTGTTACACTGCTATATTGTCTATTTATTGCATTGTTTCTGTCATTCCTTGCACTTTGTTCAATGCTACTGTCTTCTGCTTGATATCACACTTAAGGTGCTTAGCTAGTCACTCAGGAAGGTTTGCATTCTGTTCACACTACACTGTTACACTGTTGTGTTGTCTATTTAGTGTATTATTTCTCTTGTACCTTGCACTTTGTTGAATGTTGCAATATGTCTCATTACACTGTGCATGTGTACACAACCGCTGATGACAATAAAGTCACCTTGAACCTTAAACATGATGCTCTAATGCTCTTGTGCCCATTGTGGGATAGGGGTTGGCATGGGCACTCTGACTAGTCTGAAGCTACACATCCCCATACACAGTAAGGTGCAATTCACTGTGTGTGCTGACACCTTTCTAAAATAGAGAGCATTAAGATTTTTTCAACAATTTGTGCTATAGTAGTTCTTCTGTAGTATCAGATCTGACAGGCTAGCCTTTGATGCCTGCGTACATTATTGAACCTTGAGCACCCATACCCTTTGTAGGACAACTGTTGGTAGGCAATAACCAATGCATACCAGTAACAGGCCATTAGGAACATCCTTGTAAAAGTTGCTTTATGTTTGCATATTTTTCCTGCTTCCAACAGAACAACTTCAACTGACTGCCTATTATATCCTTTCTCTTGACAGATGCCACATGAATGCCAGGACACTGCTGCAAGTGATTGGTGTACTTCTTTTTAAATTAAAAGAATTTGATGTTATGTGCTTCAAAACATACCATAAACCAAAACTACACAGTCAGTTTGAATTAGTTCAATTCAGCAGCTTCTCCTCATCACACAGTTATAAGAAGTTATAAGGAGTGTTTCAGCCCACACAGCTTTTCAGAGCAATGACCTCTGTTCTGATACAATATAGGGTAGCCAATCAAAACAGACGTCATTCACTCTTTAAGGCTCAGTACAAACACAGGCTGTTTAATTTTGTTTAATTCATTTTGCTACATAAACTGTACAGACTAAAAATCACCTCAAAGCATGGATTTTCTGTATACGTTTGTTAAATAAAGCTTCTAAATGCCTCATGAGGCATATTTTCTTAAATGCATCTTTTAACTAGAGTGACAGATTACCATGTGCAGTCTGTGTGTTTATTGTACATCTACATCTATTAAGCAACAGGGATCAGTAAAGTTTTCTGATTTTAATTCATACAACCCTTGTACCTGCCAGAAAAAGATGGTATGAACTAGTTTGAAAAATAGACAGAAAAGACTTGTGAGTTTCACTATAACTGTAGACTTGTCATGGTGATTTGTTTTGTGTGAAAACCCCATGGGAAAGAAACGGTCAGCAGACGACCGCTCACCTTTTTGTGCACTGGCTCGGTGCACTTAGGTGTGCATCTCTTAATCTATAGATGCCGAAGCAGAGCATGTTGTACGTTTTCAATGCTTTACAAAACAAGTCCCCGTAGCAACCACCATCCTGAAAGAGAAACAACAGTAAAAAAACGACAGATTTTACCACAGAAGCAGAGAGTTTTCCAGACTTGACATAGCTAGTCACTTGCTATACTAAGCTTTACAGTAAGCATTTGTAAAGCAGAGGAAAATCCCCTGAATTTGTATCATTTCTGCGTCGCCTGTAGACTGTTGTGACACGGACTAAAAAATAGGGATCAGTGTTACATAGCTGATAATGCAGGAAAAAATGCGAGGAATGGTTTGAGACAGGCTTATTTTTCCACCCAACTGCCTCCTGCACATACATACACACATTCTCTCTCTCTCTCTTTCCCTCTCTCTCTCTGGGCCTCCTCTGCATGCACAGCGTGTTCAGTTTGCATTAGCGGGCGGCAGAGGCGTGGGACAGGGGACCACACGCTGTTGGGGAAAGTGACAAAACGTGTCAGCTCCTCTTAAGCATCCCACTTACCCCTAAGTCTGCGAAGGGCCCATCGTACAGGGCCAGCTGGGCCACCCGACACCTGTCCCTGTTAGCCAGAGTCTGCGGCGTGCTGTAGCCTCCGCGCAGCGCGTTCTCCTCTGCCAGCAGTGCCTCCAGCTCCGGCGTGGCGCCTCCCGTGACCAGGGTCCGGATCAGCGTGAGGATATTATCGTTGAAGTATGTCTGAGGAGATAAGGTAGGGGATATGGATGGGAGCGCCATTAGAGCCACAGCGGGAAGGAAGACGCTGAGTTTTTTTTTTCCCCAGCCATCCTGAGCCTTGTTATCTAGACCCTGAGCTGTCTCTTCACATCATCTCTTCCACCACGGGAAGAGACACAGGAATGCAATTAAGCCAGCTGTTGTTGTTGCTGTTATTGTTTTTTTTGCCCCTTTCCTCCCCTCTTCCTCTTCAATGTTCATTTGATATCAGCAGCCATGCTTAACAGGAGAGCATTTCACATGTGCTATTACCAGAAGACCTGTCTAATATCAATTATCATTACAAGAACTAATTAGAGCTTCACATGGCTTAGAATGCTGTCACTGGGTGAGCTCCCAAGGCAAATGTACAAGATTCAGGGCTGCATAGTCCTTTGATTTTTGGAATCAAAATGTGTGCATTAGCAACACATGCCAAATTAAAATCCTAAACATACATTATAATGTAAGTTTATGCAAGAAAATGCACTCCCGCATCACTTAATAACATCAAAATTAGTCTTATGGTTACACAATATTACTCATGTTTTCATTGTGAATAAAAAAAACCCAATTACATAAAGAAAGTGAAGACAAAATGAACAACCACATCTGGGCAATATCAAATTACACTTTGACAAAACAAAAAAATTCTCTCTCTCTCTCTCTCTCTCTCTCTATATATATATATATATATATATATATTTTTTTTTATCACCATTTATTATTAAAATATTCAGACATGTGTTCTCTGACGAGAATGTGTAATTTTTCAATTATTAAAAAACCTAACAAACTTATTGCACAACTGAAGCTGTTTAAAGAACATTAAAGGGCTCATATCCTCATGGTCTGCACTTACTTTTCACTATGTCAAAATTGAAAGACCTGTACTTTATATTTTTATACATATATATATATATTGGGTGAATGAGTAAAATTCCATAATCAACACACCTAATTTAACGTAATGAAGTAAAAAGAGCCAAACCAGGTATTTGATGGAGCTGGGCTTCCATGAGAAAGGAGGTCTGGAAAGGTCTGGAAATGGTTAAGTGAACACTTTGCCACACATAAAATCACCATTTACAGTATTAATGTTGTTTGTATTTGTCATAATGTAAGTGTTTTAAAACTAACTTAACACTACCGCCCAGTAGTAAACAACTTTTAAGCATAATTTTCTCAGGTGCCTATATGTGTGTGTGTGTGTGTGTGTGTGTGTGTGTGTGTGTGTGTGTGTGTGTGTGTGTGTGTGTGTGTGTGTGT
>JBBJLR010000153.1:12685223-12696596 GCA_037577145.1 Brachypetersius gabonensis
ACACACACACACACACACACACACACACACACACACACACACACACACATATATATATATATATATATATACACATACATACATACATACATACATACATACATATACTCACATATATTCAACAATGTACTAAAAACATAAAGGTGGAATAATCTGTATCAATGAGCTGCAGGAAATAATATAAAATAGCAGATGATTTTCTAACAATCAATAATAATTATGATTTATTCCTCTTGTTACAGTCGGAAGGAATTTACAAATTAGTACAAGGTGGTCCAAAATTAGTGTGTACAGTGTAGAAGTGCAGAACAATACCCACCAGAATTACTTTTTCAATGTCTTTGGATGGACACCAGTGAAACATTCCAGTGGAGTCATATCTTTTTACATTTACATCCATATTCTCAATCTGCTCGTTTCCAGGAATAAGTAGAGGGTCATGTCTGAACAAGAGGAAAAGAAACAAAATGTAATCAGATCACTGCTAAAATACTTTCATAAAAAAACAATGCAAGAAAATGTTCACAAAGTACAATATGATCAAATCGACTCAAAGGTGAAACAAGAACCAACAGTTAATCTATTAGACCAGTCTGACTCCTAATTCTACATGCATTTAGGGTGCACTGCTACTGAATGTGAGAATATTATTACATTTATTACATAACCAGTCTGAACACTTTTTATTTCAGTGATTCATTTCCCAAGCTCAATGGTTCAACTTCTAAGAATGACTACAATTACTTTCTTTTCCATGGCACGTCTTTTCCATGATTTACACCATTAAAGACTACACAGTATAATATTCACTTTATATACATACTATTAGTCAAAAATGATTAAGATGAGGATGCTGAAATTTTTACATGATATTACATATTTTTAATTATTGCTTCAATTTCTTAAGTAAAATGAGAACTTTTCTCATTCTTCTAAAAAACATCTCTCAGTAACTACAGGTACTGGAGTAGAAGCTATTTGAGAGTAAGATAATGACTAGTATCAATGGTCGGGTTATGTTTCAAAAGTGGAATAAAAGGCATAATAGCTATTCCATGCAGAAGTAAACATGTGCTTTAATACATACTTACATCTTAGAACAAGAATAATACAGTGCTCTGACTCAACAATATGTAGCGAGTTACTTTCCACTCCAGGATGACATTAGTTACAGTACAGTTGTTCACAAACATGAAAAAAAGAGCCTGATCTGATGTCACTAGCACTCTTGTATAGCAGCTTGCTTGGTCTACTAATTTGAATTAACCAGGCTAAAACCACAGGGGAAGGGTTTTCAAGTTAATGTCACTGTGCCAGAGCTCATGCAGGCTTTTAGGACATGACGGCTGTACACAGTGAAGTTGAGCAAAGACTTGATGTAACTGGATGCCCCATTGCATTTCTCTCATGCATGCCTCTATTATCAGAGACAGCCTTATTCCACCGACCAACCCCAAAATATTATCTATGCGGTTTTCCTTTAAGATGGTAGCTTATTGTTTATAATTGTGATATTAATCAAAGGTCCCTCAGCAGCAGCAGTGCGGTGACAGGGCCCTTCACTGTCAGAGCAGATGCATTCGGTGGACTCTGTCCGAGTGGCTGCTCTTTCTGGGCTGCCATCTGAGTGCCTTCACCGGTGACAGCAGCCGAGTGGAAGGGAGTGAGCATGAGTAGAGCGCTGACTGAGTGGCACCAGAATGGAACGCCAATTACCGGCTTTTACCCTGCACCGCTCCTGACGTGCTGCGCCCTACAGTAAAAGCTTTAACAGGGCCGCACTTTAAATATTTTAGGAATTTGCCCAATCACATTGTGCTCTCCTGAACTGAAGGCCATTAATGTTTCAGAAAAGTGTCACGACCAAACAGGCTAATCTATATCAGCGTGGCTGGGTTGCTGAAGCTGATCTGGAGGAACACTGACCGTGAAAAAGGTCCTGCTACTCCGGTGGCGGCAACACTACACCGGCACTAGTGTACATTTAGCATGGGAGATGACGGGAGTCTCCTGAAAGCATTCCTAGCAGCTCAGCAGCTGGTCTGTGCAAGAGGGAGATAGGCTTTCCTGAATGAATATGAAAACAGTTCATTTGATATGAGTCTGGTTGGGTTTGATTAAAAAAAGTACCAATGTGAGCTGGAGTTGCAGTTCAGGATATTAAAGCTGTACATTTTTTTCCCATTTTGCAATTTTTGATGATTATACACACATGAACTAATATATAATACAACAGTATGTGACCATACAGGCTTACCCTGAAAACTAGTGTCACCCAAAAAACTAAACATCATGAAATCTCCAAGTGGTAACTTTAGAGGAAAAAAAAACATTAAGTTAAGGTATCTAAGTTGTGTTTTTGTTCCAATTTATTTTGTGTTATTTCTATTTTATGTTAATCGTGAAGTGTTCAAACAATGCAAGGGGCACTTGCTGATTTAAAAAAAATGTATCCAACGGTAATGATGAGTACACACTAGGGACGGGATCATTTGAATGATATACTGTGGCATTAAAGCCAATGACAATCATACCACTTTCCATTTTAATCATTCTCATAACCATTACCTTTACTTTATCAAATTGGAAGTAAATAGCCTATGCTCTTAGAAAAGAGTTCAGTATATTACAAGAGGGTCCTGTAAATTATAACAATACTAAAGCACTTTTTTGTGCTACATATAACTATTTAAAAAGGTTCTTTAAAGAACCATATTTGACAGTGCTTCTGCCCTGAGTTCCGTTTAAGCATTCAATGGCTTCTTTGACTGTTCATGTTTCCATATATATAACCAATGTCTTTACCAAAGAGGGCTTGAAGAAGTGCATAGAGGGCTTTAAGAACACTACATAGTATTAATATTAGTCCTGGTGACCATTTCATATTTATTTAAATTTGATTTCATTTATGAATGCTATAAATAAGGGTGGTGCTGGGCTAATGGGTAGGATGCTTGCTTATGGACCACTGTAGTCAGAGAATGGAAGTCGCTTTGGATAAAAGTGTCTGCTAAATATCGTAAATGTAAATGCAAATATAAATAAATAGGAGAGGTTCAATTAAAAAATAGCAGCAATAATAGATTATATCCTATTGACCATCCTAATCCTACACAATGCACTGCATTCCCTTCACCTGTAAGCCTATTAAGCATTTTAATAACTTATGTTAGTAATAAATGTATAAGAGCTGAAACATAAATACCTAACCACACACCCCTTCAGCTATTGTTCCAAAACCACCCCTAATGCTGGCTGTAGCATATGGCATTTCTCATGTGTGCAGTCTCGTAATGCGTATCAGATGTTTCTCAGAGATGCTATTATTTATGAGAGCACTTCAGGAGAAATTCCACAGGACACTTGTCAAGAGGCCATAACAACGTCAACAAAACCCCACTGAGCAGCTCACTGCTGGAGCAGAGAACAGGTCAGAAAATCTACCTTAGAGGTAATAGCCTAAGGCCAGACCGCACAACCTCCTTTCTGTTTCGTGGCTGCAGGGGAAGATGTTTTTCCTCCTCAGCTCTTCCACTGTGCACACTTACACACAGCTTTCATCAGTAATTCGCCCCAACTCACATTAGTCAGTGCCAAGGAGAGTTTATCACCAGCGGACTGGAGTGCCGCAATACTCTTTCACCAGCTTCACCCAAACAGACCACAGTCTAACTGACTGCAGTACTTTAGTTATGAACTAAACCTGAAGACTCCACTCCGGATAAAACCTTGTTTTACATTCAAAATTATAACTATTTTCTTAGCTAAAATATGTTCTACAAGTTTTATGATTAATTGCCTGAATAAAACCTTCTCTGCTCTATTAGAAAAGAGCAGATAATTTGAGGATTTTTTAGCATAACTTGATTGCCTACTATAGTAATACACAAAATAAATTGATTTCCACATTTTTGGAAAATTAACATGACATGAATTCTTTTGCTCTTGTATTCATTTTCATCACATAAACCAACACTCAAAGTAATTGGTTTAACTCAAATTGAATTATTTTTTAAACATGTTCTTAAATGTAGTGATTTGACTGAAAATAGACCACAAAAATGGCAAATTTAGCCTGATCTTTTCTTTTACAGCTTTCAGTAATTTAGAATCATTCTCGACATAATTTATATTTTTAAAAATCTAAAATGTATGAAGCTGAATATATTTGTAAACCTTGGTTATATAGAATTTTTACATATGATGTATCTTCATCAAATTATTTTTGTATGTATCTGCATCAAAACTGCAATATCTAACTGGACACTTGTCTTTTTCTATTGTGCTTTTTCATTTTCTGTTATTTCATGCAAGTGATACTGTTCAATTGATATGAAAAAACAGAACATTATATCTGTCAGGCCTTCCTCTAATACATATCATTATTAACAATGGATTAAATTAGGGTTCTAAATTACATTAGGACCTCCCCTATTAATTAATATGCTAATGAATGATGAGACCTTGTCTTCGCCTCCAGTATTTGCATAATGTGAGGTAATATTCAAGCAAATTAATATATTTAAATAGATCTGAGCCAGTATAAGCAGTCCAAGTATTTAGTGTTTAATTTAATCATTCCGATCACCATTACCACTGCTGAGTTTTTAAATTGGAAGTAAATAGCCTACACTCTTATTAAAAAAAGGTTCAAGAGTACTGAAAAATGGTCCTTTAACTCATATCAGTACTGGAAACCTTCTTGGTGCTAAATAGAACCATTTTAAAAAGGTAATTTTAAGAACCATATACAACATTGCTTCCATCATTAGTTCATTTTAAGCATTCAAACTGCTTTTTTTAAATTTTATCTTCTGTCCAATTAAGTAATCTCAAATTCCACCCAATAGCTAAGACTTTTTCACATAATATTACAGTATAAGCTGCTTGGAGGAGAGCACTAACTGCCCGATTCCATTATGGCAGTTAATAGATACTCAGTATGTTTGGCATCACACTTAGTGATAGGGAAGAGGAAAGACCATCCTGGCCAGCCAGACATTGCAAGGCCAGTTGTCGTCTCGAACTCCCACCACTGGGAATCGAACTTGTGATCTCTCAATAACAGGGCCCATGCTTAGACGTCACCCCACTCGAGAGCCTAAAGACTGCTATTGAACAGTACACTGCTACAGAAACAAGACATTATATTCAAATAGTCTGAAGAGTAAACAGTATCAGCACTAGTGATCATTTTTGAATGATAGAAACATATATGGCATTCAATCTAATACTTGTGCTTTTAAACTGTTAAGTATTTTTAAAAACGATTATTTGGGTTAGTGATATTACAGGAAATAAACTCCCAGCACTAGAATACACACACTTTCTGAACAGACTATATTCTATTGATTATCCTAATCCTGACAGCTACACAATGCACTGCATACATTTCACCTGTGTGCACAATAAGCATTTTAATAACTGATAAGTTATTAATAAACTACTGAAACTTAAATATCTAACACCCACTCATACAGACACACCCTTCGCTGTATTGTTCCAAAACCAGCACCCAATGCTGGGGGCAGCAATCATGTCAGTTTAAACACAGTATAGAAGCAGTTTTCCATCGAAAACAATGATGTCTGTCTCTCTCTCTCTCTCTCTCTCTCTCTCTCTCTCCATCTCTCTCTCCATCTCTCTGTCGCTCCTAAGTAGGTTCATTCAGTGACGTTCCTTTGAAGCCCTCCCCCCTTCACTCTGCATCTCGGCGGCGTTTGATTGCCGAAATATCACATCAAAAATGTGTCAATTAGCATGCTGGCTTTGCGCAGACGATATGAGGCTGTGGGCAGGTGCTAATAACAGTGAAAGCATTTAGTGCTTTTACACCCTGACTGAATATTTCATTACATGCTGCATGTTTCACCACTCACTCTACGGACCCCTGTCACTTCAATCTTCCAACAGTGTGCTGACTGCCGCTGCGCACCTCTGCCAAGATAGCTACGTCTCACCCACTGTCAGCACAGCCTGACAGTCACCAGCACAATCCTCTGCTCCACGCCACTCCAAGCTAGCACCACAACATTACTGCTGCAGCTAAGGGATCATGGCAAACGCATTGTGACTTCCCACAATTAGACATGTCTCATGCCCCACCATAAACTCAGTGTGAGCACTGTTAATTTTGCAGAGAAGTGTGAGGTGAGGTGTTCTGAAATGTCACTCGTTGCCTAAGTGTTGTTTTTGACTGAAAACTTGACTGTATTTGCATAAAGGAAACAAAACGTTGAATCCTTTCCCGCTGAACTGAGTCTCTTATACACCACAGACCCCGAAGACTCTGAAGCTCCGGCGCTGGCACTGAACACACAGCATGACACTGTCTTAGCTCGTAAAGAGAAGAGAGCATTTCGGCTGAAAATTCCTCTTGTAAAGAAGCCTTTGTAGCTTTTAAATGAAAGCAAGTTTACACTTTTAATTGGTATGTCCAGAGCAGTGGCCTATATGTGCTCTAATAGAGCGAGCGAGAGGCGGTTTTTAAGCAAAGCAGAAGTTGCCCTCGGAGCTGGGCTAGCTGCTGTTTCAAACAGTGTTTAGCTATTCTAGCCCATCACTTGGCAGTCACTGGCTCCCCCAATCCCTCTCCAGCAGCCTATGAAAGGATCCTCTTGCTTTGAAAATTTTCTCCATCATGCAAACTGACAAAGGCATGCTTTTCAAAAACCCACAGCCAATCTGTTGATCATTATTTATTTACGACGGCCTGGAGGCGCAGAAGCCTGTAAAAACCATACTTGATATGGTATACGCTCACTGTTTTTTCCTCCCCCTGCTTGTAGAATAAAGTATCCCTAAGGCTACCTTAAACAATCCTCATTGTGCATAAAATTCACCTTTTGAAACTGAAGTATTTAATATATATGGTGCATGGACAACAGGGGCAGCGGTTGGAGAAGTCCGCAGGACCGCATTTGGTAATTTGATGTTTTGCTGCAGGGCTATGACTTGAAAAGCCTACACCTAGAACAGAGGACCTGTCATCCAGTACCCAAGAGCCAGCCGAATACAGAGGCACCCTAAAGCACAGAAAACTTTGACACCGCTTTGAAGCATTTCAAAACAGGGTAAATAACTCCCAAGAATTATTATCAGTCACAGATCAAAGAGGGGATGCATACATTACACTGCAAACAGGGACCTTCAGCTCGGCACAGAAAAATTGTTCACGCTTTAAGTTAAGAACTGAAAACTAAACATCCTTCTAAGCAGACGCTTCGTTGGAAGTGTGCCAGGCTTTCCTTTTCTTTCTGCCTGTTCTTCGTTTCCTTTTCTTCGGCTTAGTCTTTATAACCAAGGGCATATTGAACATTCTCTCTCTCTCTCTCTCAAAAAAAAAAACGTACTAAAGGGTAAGATCCTCTACGCATCTGACAGTGTACTGTAAGGAACAGCCTGTGTAATTGCTCCTTTTTGGAGGGATTTGGAGGGGAATCAGACATGTATGGTGGGCATGTATGAAGAATAGCTACTGGTGCCTGGTTTGTGCCTAGATTAGTGCTTTAGGTGAGGATAAAGCAAGGCAGTACAAAAAGAATAATGCTAAATAGATTTCTTTCAAAGAGATGAAAATAACTAAACAAGTCAACAATAACTATTCAACACAAGTCAACAATTTATATCCGAGAACCTAAAGAATCATTAGGCTCAATGATATTGGAGCTAAACTTTGCAGCGAGTTGTTTTGTCCTCCTGAATCTCTAGGTTTGCCTCCTTGCTAGCTCATCTGAAATGGACAACTTTGTCTTTGCATTTTTAAAAGCCTTTGCATATGAGTCTCTGTCTCCTGGCCACATGGGCGGAAAGCAAGCCCTTTTATCAGTCAAAATCAATTAGCAGCTTTATAATTCCTCCGGACAGGATAAAAGGAAGGTAATATTTGAATTCATTTTTGATTGCGATGATACATCTCACATATGGCCTTAAGTACCAAAAACAGTACTCACTGGGGCTCCTACAATAGATGAAGAGCCTGAGGCTAAGTAACCACGCGGGCGTCTCTGATTGGTTGGCGGTGTCATTAGTGCCACCGCTGTTTAAGAACTACATGTGGACAAGACTGGGGGGGTGACAGCTGAGACTTTAAAGCGAGAGTATTTTTCAAACAGCTTTTCATAGCCTCTTTCATGACAGAAATATTTCAGCTCTATCATTAAGCACTGACAGGCTGACAGCTTAAACGCCTGAGCCTTAGAGGGCTCCTCTCCTTTCCCTCTCTCCCTCACTTCCTCTCTCCCTCTCTCCCTCGCCACACCTCCTACTCCCACCATCCCACCACCATCTCTCCTGTCTCTCCACCACGCTCACTCCCTCACTCTCTCTTTCTCTCTCTTTTTGAAGACCGGAGAGGAGCGTCTCGAAATCAATGTCTTACCTCATCATTTTAGGCGAGCAGTTGGGTGAATTTCTCATGCCTCCATTGCGCTGCTTCTTTTTGGGTGACAGCGTTGATGGATGCTCATCTTCGACTGCAAATACATGCAAAGAGTGTCAGACTGTGGACAGCAGGGATTGTAACGTGTGCTGGAGATGACATATTAAAGAACACAAAAGCCAACACTCAATCAATCACGGCAAAAAAGAAGTCAGAAGAGACCTCCAAAAATAGAAAGAGAACACCGTTAGTAGGGACAAAAGGTACATTTCAGGAAAAGCAAGAAAAGTCATAGAGGACATTCATTATGTCTTGAACCCGATTATCCCTGAGCCCTTCATTCTGCTCCATTTATAAAAGTACATGTCAGAGTATGTGTGTGAGTGTATGCATGTATGGACCTATAGCAGTCTGCATCAGTATATCAGTATATCAGACTCTTCTCTACATCTCTGTCATTGTGTGGAGGACATGGGCTGGAACAATGACAGTGAAAAAAAAGAAAAGCAAAGCAAAAGAAAATCATTTGCATCATGTTTTATGGAACACTATACGGCAAAATCAATTCACATCATCACAGCTCTAAGTGATGACTGGGGGCAGCTCTGTGTATACATCTTCCATGCCCGTAGCACTCAACAAGCATGGCTCAAGCCCACTGAGTTCGCCCATCTCATGCTGAAACACCACTCCAACACGAAATTACTGAGGGGGCTTATGAAAGTCACAAGCACCCCAGCTACTGAACACTATCCACAAGAGTGGAGGTGCCTGAAGGTCAACATCAGCTCATCGCACTCTACTACAGTCGTCTGCAAAAGTTTGAACATGTCATATTACATGTGCAAATAATTTACTACAGGAACAAACCAGAATATGGCATTTTGACATTTCTACATATCATAGTGTGTAAGTTCTATGTATTTGCTCAGTTAACAAACTGGTGTTGGTGCCCAGTTTTGTACATGACTGTACAAGCTAAACAGCTTCATGATACATTTCCATAACAGGTCTAAAACTATAACTTCTTTGTCTTTGATTGTTCTTCCACATTTAAATACTGACCACAGTTCTACTTTTATCATATAGCTTAATCTGATGACATTTTATATTGGAATATGATATGATATGAGCTTTGATTTTTTCCTAGTGTATTTGAACATGAGAGCAGATAGAAAGATAAGTGGGTCAATGATGTTACTCATGTTCAAACCAAAACTCACTACAAAAAGCACTTTTTAGAAAATGCTGTTTAACACAGTTAGAGTACACAACCACAGCAACCAAATTAGTGAAAAATATGCATACATTATTTGCAAGCAGTGCCATCACAGCACGCATAGCCTACGTTTTCCCTCTCATATCACCGTCACCTAATTGTACTAATGAAAAAAGACACATATTAAAAACGCTCTGTCTGGGTATATACCAAATGCCATCATTTGACATTTGCAACTATGCAATGGCCAGAGCAATGTAAAACACTAATCAACTTTCAAAATATCACTCCTGGTAAGCCGGCTGTGGTGTAGCCCTTTGTTTCCCTATTATGGGTGAGGAGTGAGTGGCCAGGCTAAGCTCGGGCAACACTGCTGCCCTTGCTCCTCCAAATTAGGCTGTGGAGATTTACGAGCTACAGCAGTGCCCTTCAGGAAGAGGCTTAACAATGAAATACCTCTACCTGCAGCGTGGCCACTTCAGCAAGTCCCTTCTTGTTCCAAATTACATTAGGGCGCTTTTACAACTTCAATCAAAATGGGATAAGGCCGGCAGAGTGCGACCGCTGTTCCAGACCACGGGCATCAATAGCTGCTGCTCTTTTTTGTATCAATGGTCAAGACAATTTGACTAGGCACCTGTCTCCACCGGCTCAGGCGTACGACAGGCTGATGCAACTCTTCTAAAAGCATGATTTACTCTCAGTTCAGCTGCAGTGGAGCAGCTCCTTCGGTCCACGCCCTACCTACACTTCAGAAATCTTTTTGTGTGTAACTTAATCTGACCACATCCACTGTGGGTTCTCCTGGCAAAGTACACTCATGGCAACTGCTGCTACAAAGCATTCTCACACACACACACACACACACACCAATACACATGCAGAGCCGGGAGGGCAGGGCCAGGTTGGTTGCGTTTAGGGCTGTCACTGTGATTTATATTAGCAATTAAGTAATCTACCAATTATTTTGATGAAGGCCAAACCAAAAGAAATTGAAACAACTCAATTTTTCAGTTGCTCAGAGATTCCAAAACACTTATTGGAAAAAATGTTTAAAAAGACTTCATTTCAGAGAATTCAAACTAGTCTGTAGGGGAAAAGCAATTAAATGAGTGCATCTGTCAGAGAATTAAAAAACAAAGTTAACCTCACAAAAATGACCAACTAATCACCCCAGATTTGTTGATATTTAGTGATTAAGTTGTTTTTTGTTTGTTTAATGCAGTAAAAAAGTAACAGCCCTAGTTACAAGCTGTGTTACATGCATGGAGCCAAGCCTGTATGCTGTGGGGGGTGAGGGGATTTGGGGGTCTGATGCAGGCTGCTAAGGGGCCACCTACAGGGTGTAGGGGAGCGTGTGGAGGAGAGCGTGGAGGATAGTGTGGAGGAGCTGGGATGGTAGCGATATTTCCCCGGCAGGCTACGAGCCCGGTTCAGGCCAGCCAGGCTGAGGCGTCGGCGCGAGGGTGGGACTGGAGGGAGGAGACTTCCTTTACGGTTATTAACAAGAGGCACGGAAGCCCCCACAGAACACTCCACTGCAGGCTGCGGGCTGCGCCCTGCTGCATTGGGCAGCGCATTCGGGAGAGCCAAACTGTTGGCCACTTTAATTGTGCGATTTTGAAAAGTAGGTTTTACTTCCTCCTTTACTGTCAAACAATGAAAGACAAAAACAATGAGAGGACTGGTGCCTTTTCCAGTATACACACACACACACACACACACACACACACACACACACACACACACACACACACACACACACACACACACA